>VOMN01109094.1:0-28516 GCA_014899125.1 Orchestia grillus | reverse complement strand
AGAATAAGGCTATCATTACTATAAAAAAAATAGATTTTTTTACTCATAGTTTCTAATTTGAGCAAATAAATGCACCATGTAATTTGAGGCTGATTGGTTGAATTAAATGAACCAGACACAGATTTAGCGCCAGATTAAAATGAAACTTAAAAATTTTATTCTCTTTAGAAAATAAGTAAACTTGCAGCGTCACGGCACCGTAAGACGAGCAGCATATCACGTCTGCCTTCATAACACTTGCCACTAATCATATCACGGGAAGGTGAGTCGTGCTTTCAAAGTGAGTGAGACCTACCCTATAATATTATTAAACGAACTGTGATCTCACCAGTCCCTGACTTGCAATGATAATGATCGTTTCGATCGCAACGTACTGCCGCTGCAGGTAAAATCTTCCCTCTACTTGACTTTTCAAATTTTGGTACTTGAACCTACACTCCCACATTGAATTTTTTCAAGGTAATTTCACTGATTTTAGAATTATTAGGCACTCAATGATGAACAACTGACAGCGCTGCAGTAATTTTAATCTAAGCTCTCGATTATTTTCTCTCTTAACTTTAGAAAGAGCACTTTCTCTTCCTGACGTTTGCACCCCTGCTCGCACTTTTGCTCGTACACCATGCAAATCAAATTTCGTTCGTGATAATCAAATTTCGTTTGCGACAAATCGATTTGTAAATGGTACAGGATTCCTACATGTATTCACAACACCTGTACAGTACATGTACATTATCGTGCTTACACTACCATTCTAGCAGTAACACTAATTATATACTGATGCCGCGGGGAAGTCTACAGTAGGTAACACACAGCAGGTTATGCATTTTTCTCCTTTCATGTGTTTATTTCTGACTGTACGTATCCTTTGCATCACATCCCGTCCTTCCATGTGTATTCCGACGCGAGATGCTACATTAATTTTTGCCTTTAGCAGTTCAATGACATGAAGACAAGATTATTGAAAGGCAAGAAAATTCTCCCCGTTTTTGATATTTTAAATTAAATTTTGATTTCAAAGGAGCCCAACTAAGTAAATTACAATCAAATTAATTACGTCCTTAACAGCAATTGTTTTTAACAATGGCGTCACGCGAATGATGAGTTTGAATAAAACAGAGCGATTTTTGAATTCAATTCTTATCTTTTTTCAACTAAAACCGTATACTTTTTTCTTCTTCACGATAGAGTGGTGCTCATCTATCTTGAAACAATGAGATTCGAGCTCTGTTTATGCTCACAGGTTCAGTGAATTTTGATGTTTCTACCAATCCACATAAAAATGAATCACCCCTTTTCAGCATTTCGTTTGCAAAATTGTGCCTCCAATCATTCCTACATAAAAATCCCCAAATTTTTCGGTGTTAAAAAAATCTATCCTGCTATCATTGAATTGTGAAACTTCCTTGATCTACACAGTCTCAAAATATTTTCCGGATTCAAGAAAGAAGCTTTCAGCTCGTCAGTTGCAATTTTAATTTCCTCCAAAAATTTTCTGACGTCTCCAATCGAGTCGCGGCCCAGGGCACCGGTTGATGAGGTGGTGCACGAGTGAGAGTAATTGTATTTGTACGGCCCAGGTGTCTCTGCGATCATTTCTAGACCAGTTCTAAAAAATGATCGATTGCAATCAACATTAACGGATGGAGGCCAAATACCAGTAGGCAACCGAGGCAAATTAGATAAGCACCATGAAATAATTCGTTTTATTTAAAGTACCATAGTGAGCGACGGTGAGCGTTTCGCGGACAAGATATATTTTACGGGCGTTTTTTGCGAGTGCGTCTCTAGCCATATCGGGACTAAACCATAATCTTCCTCTCAAAGATGTCCGTGATGATTAATAACCTTGGAAACCTTCGAATTCGTTGGGGAACCCTGTTCCAAGGTACACTGATGCACCACTTTTTTCGGCGTATTGTTTTAATCTTCCTTTCCAAAGTTCCAAAGGGAAAAATTCGTCCAGGGGTATCGAAACAGTCACCTCTTAAGAGGGAAGCCCTCTGTCGCTTGCGCTACGGAACACATTTGAAATGAAATCACGTGATAAGTAATAGAACTCGTGATAAATGCAATTGAAGTAAGAAAACTAAACATTAAAGTTGGCATCGTAGTTGGCTTTTTGTCGTAGAACTTTTGTGTCACTCTGTAGGGTAAATATGATCAAGTAGCGAAAATAGGTTACATGTATTTGGAAGTTCGTAAACTAAATCGGCAGAGAAGTTTAAGGGAAACCAGAAAAAGAGAGGATGAATACGAGCAACTCAGGATAACGGGAGGGGAAATGAGAAACTTAACCGAAATTGCACCCAACATCGTTTTTGATTACGGCGGTAAGGCTTGCGACAAGACAGATCTCCGCAGCCATTCCAAGGGTAGGCCGAGTGTTCCTTGTGGCTGCGCAGAACGGCAGAAATTTACAGCGGATAAAGTAGACTCGGTCTCAAATCTCTTTATAGAGCAGAGACTGCTCGAGGCAGCCTGGTCGTACCTGCGGGGCCACAATTTACAGAAGGGAAGAACAGAATTCTAAGCAACATTTCTGCGCTGCAAGGCAGTGGCGGCGATAAGTCTCTGCGCACTCAGTGAATGCGGCGGTGGTCGCCCACGGTCGTCTCGATGCCGAACTCTAGGTTTGACTCGGCAACGAAAAGGAACGCGAGAGAATGAATGTCGAAAGGAAATATTCAGGAAGGGAACGATAAAGACCAAGTGTGGTAAGATCTAAAATCAAGAAAAATAGAAGAGGCTTAGTTAGATTTTAACAACAGAAAGAAACGTAGAACCTGAGTGTAAGAATTGGTCTAGGACACATCATCGAAAAACAGATGCAGGAAAAATAAAAACAATGAGAAAACTACAATCTAAGAATAGAAGCACTAAATGATGATTGCAAAGCATCAGAAAAACCCGGCGAAGAAACATAAAAGAGGCGTGACAAACCGAAAACGTGAAGACTGTTTCCAGCGGACTCTGCCGTAATAGACAATTACGATGGTGCTTCTGATTCCGCTAATGGGCCAGGCTGCTGCAGCCCTGATAATGCCTCGCTGTCCCAAATTAATGGTCTCCTGAAAACTCAAAATTACGTAGCCTTGGCGTCCGACCGGCCTCCTTAGGTCTGGCCAGCGCATCATGAAGGCGTTCTGAAGAAATGAACTTCGCAGGATACAAGGATATTTAGCGGATTCCCTCGTTCTCGTTTCGTGGGAATTCCGAACAGGATTCCTAACTATGACGACGTCTTGAGTTAATTAACGTATAACAAAACCTTTTTTTTTTGGTGAGGATTTTGGAACGATATTCGTTCGTATGATGAAAATGAGGGGATAAATACAAGGGATAATAGCCTGACACAGGAGACATCGTCGCTGCAATTCAAGGGGAGGCCGAGTGTTCCTTGTGCTCATAACGATCCTGACTCACGACATGCCCTCCTCATTTAAATTAGAAACACTATAGAAGAGTTTGAACAGAACTCAGGCTGTAGAAATCGACAATGAAAGCATCCAAAGTCAATCATCACGGCGTAAAAGAACGGAGAAATGTGTCACGTGTTGAAAGAGCGGATAAAGTAGATATACTATCACAAGTTGATAGATATACTATCAAATTATATTGATTTCGTAAATTTTCTTTTGGACTTCGGTCTTCGACGATCAACTGCAGTCGTGGTAAACATCAAACTATTTCATCGTTTCGTTGATACGTTTTGCTGTCGATACCGATGCATTTTCTCAAATTTCGATTATTATTTTAGTTTTGATTAGATGAGGGTTCTTTTGGAACCACGTGACTGCACGACGACTGATCACTCAATTCTCGATTTCGTGAGGGCAAACATTTAGAGAAAAAGAACAAACACTAACACAAATCTAGCACAGTATCAGCAGGTACTCATTTCACAATAATGAGTAGATATACTATCAAATTATATTGTGGAGTTAGAAGGAACTTTTGAACTAACGCTCAACATAATGGCTGTTACGACCGGTGTCTAAACCCACGTGCGGTGCACAGCACTGTACTGATTGTAGTGAACTACACTGCGATGATTCTCGAGCTGTTCTTCCTCACACAAGTTGATATGACTTTGAAGTTTCAAGGTCTTGACATTTTTAGCTGTCATGCCTTTACTGTTTTAACAGCGATACTTGTTTTCCCATCCCTGCTCATACTGTGCAAGGGTCCCTGTTGAGTAGTCCAAATAAAGAATAAATGAAATGAAAATAAAAAATAAATAAATAAATGAAGGAAGAAAGACATTGGTATTTCTACGTACGTACCGTTTCGCTAAAATTACGCTAAGGTATGTACATATATTGTGAACGCGTGATAACAGGTGCTCTGAAACGGCCGATGGAACATTTTCTGAAATTTCTAATCAGTGTCTCACAGCTGCAGGGGCACCTGGTGTGCCGTGGTCACATGGCCTCGTGACTCACACTGCACTTCGACCCTGCATGTATTTTTTTCTATGGTACGTGCAGGCCTACGTGCACACGGCGTGACATCAGCCCATGCTCTGGTGCAGTTCAATGTTAAAGGGTATGTTTGCGTTCAAGGACCGCCGAACGGTGTGTTCTTGCTGTTCCACCATGGGGCTGAGCACGGATGTAGTGAAAACTTTGAAGCATTCTGTTTAAGAATTAGAGGGTGACGCAGAAAACGGGAACTTTTGAAATGTATAGTCGCAGACAAATATACTAACATCGATAATTTGAATAGCTGTCTCTTTAAAAGCAAGTTGTAGCGGTTCAGTTACAGCCAATAAATTTATTTAATATTATTTTTCTAGGCTTATTGGATTTTTCAAAAGTTCCCGTTTTTTGTGTGTCACCCTGTACATGCGGTATACATTTTTTAGGAATCACGATGAATAAAAAGAATCCATAGTGACATATTTGGGGTTAAAAACAGTGACATTTAAGTATAGATAGATAATGAAAGTATGTATGAGAGGCTTCCACACGATTAACGCTATGAAACACAATAAAATGGGAAATAGAGGAGCAATTGAAATGGACTGAGGGTCCATTATATGGTTTGCGCGGTCCATACCTGACCCGGCTTAGAGTGGTCCATTCAGAGGCTTAATTGGCCCATTCCTGAGCAAAAGTGGGTTAATCAGGGGTTAGAGTGGTCCATTCTAGGGCAAGAGTGGGTCAATCAGGGGTTAGAGTGGTCCATTCTAGGGCTTGAGTGGTTCAGATCTGGGTTTGAGTGGTCCATTCTAGGGCTTGAGTGGTCCAGATCTGGGTTAGAGTGGTCCATTCTAGGGCTTGAGTGGTCCAGATCTGGGTTTGAGTGGTTCATTTGAAGGCTTGACTGATTCATTTTACACATAAAGTGGTCCATTTTACACTTTAGAGGTCAGCACTCTGCTTGGAGTGGTCCAATCTTGGACTTGAGTGGACCAGTTTTGAGTTGGACTGGTTCATTCCCGGGTTCGTATCCATGATCGATTTCTGAAAAGTATAGCCTGTTTTGAGAATTCACCATGGCGAAGAAGGATAATTTCTAACCTCTCGTTAGAATGAAGGATCATCGGCAGCTATTAGCATGAAGATATTTAATTCCTAGTCACCAAGGTCCGTCTGAGTAGTTCAGTTAGAAAAGATACTATGCATTTTTCAGACGCTTGTGTGCATCATGTACTTGCCACGTACAAGACCTACCACAATTTTAAGTCATAAATGTGTTACGATATACTTTTCTGAGTCGTGTGACTGTGTGTATGCCACATACAAGTGTCCCAACGGCGGCATAACTAGCGTAAGTCTACGGTATTTCTCTTTAAATTTTAATTTACCCTGACTATACCCTGCAATACTCGAGATAGAATCAAAATAAGTAAAAACGGTACCTCATACTTCAGAACATCGGCACAAAATGTTATTTAACTAACATAACCTGTGGTTACGTGCTCATTATGTTTTAGATATACATGTGATGAACACGTGAATGTAACTCGGAAACACTTTGACATTTTATAGAACGGAAAGGAGACTGCATAAAAATTCTGGGCACACCGAATGTTCCCTTTTCAAAACATTCTGTTAAAATTTGATGCAATCGCACAAGCAAACAATGTGTTATTTTAACGCAATTCAGACCTTGCCAAAAGGTTAATTTCCTGATGTTCAATTGACTCGAATCACATGCTGTCGAGACGGCCGTTCCATCTCAGAGACGTAATGTCAAGTAAAATATTCAAATAGAACATTTTTCAGCAAATTGAGTCAACTGAATTTCTTCGTAACTTCTGAATATTTTACCGTAAATTGGAACTAAAAATATGGCACTCCAGAGAGGGTTCTATTGCCAACAGCCCTCGACTTTGCAAATAATAGCTAGCTGGAAGTGGTGCTTCAGGATGGTACGCGACAAGCTAATAGGTTTTTTTGCTTATAAAACTCTGTGGTTGATTGATCTGAATCAATTTGAATCGGTACTGAGCATTGCAGGGCTAAATTGGTGCGCAATCTGACGACTCGAGTGATCGAGCGTACGGTAGGAAGGGGTGCGGTGTTCGCCAAATTTACGTAACAAATATGTCCGTTCACGAACGTACTATATTCAGTTACGTATTTCAAATGCCTCGACTTATTTTGAACTTGATCTCATCCAAAAAAGACAAGACTACATCGATCTATAACTTTATATGGCAAAGAGTTTCGCAGTGACCACAGTTCCCCAACACACAAATTGCAAGAATGCTTCTATGAAAGTACGAGAGTAGAACTTCAACTTATTTCAAAGGTTCAAAGTTATTTCAATATTTTTATTGGTAATCACAAATTTTAAAAGACATCGTTCTATAGCAGAGCACTGTTTACAGAAGAGCGTTCATTCCTCCTTTAATTAGACTGCTCCACAAGTAAAAACCTATCAAACTTTCTTTACGGAACGCTACCTCAACACTTTAATAACTCGTATAAAACACGCACTCGGCAATTCTGAATTAATTAATTTAGAATTCCTAAAACAGTTGAAAGAATTACTAGAATTCTTAATTCCTATCCTTTTAAAAGATAATATCACAATCGGCATTACTGTTCCCGGAAAGCACTGTTCGTTAGAATCGTTCATCTTCACTGTTTACAACAACCAAAAATTAATCCAATATCTCTAACTGGTCAAATCCACGTGAGCAGCAATAGAGCTTTGGACTTGCTGATATGTTGGCGGCAAAAGAACTTTCATTTTTCACGTTCCCCTTTTCCTACTTTGGGTATTGATCGCTGAAATGTTGATGAAGACAAGGCTGTTCCCGCTGTTATTGGTTGGTGAAGAGTCTGTACAGGAGTTGTCTGGGCTATGTGTGCGGCTGTCATCCACAGCTGCAACACCTGCTGCTGTGTGGTGCTGTCATCCACAGCTGTAACACCTGCTGCTGCGTGGTGCTGTCATCCACAGCTGTAACACCTGCTGCTGCGTGGTGCTGTCATCCACAGCTGCAGCACCTGCTGCTGTGTGGGCTGTTATCTAATGCTCCTGTATGTATACAGGGTATTACAAAAAAATGATAACAAACAACAGCTGCTCATTAAATTTTTAGTAAAGATCGTGCAACTAAGTATCGCAAAACTAATCAACAAGTAAATAAGCTCGTGATGCTCGTTACTAAGATTGAAGTAAAATCATACGATATTTTACTCATTCGATATTTAATAAGCACTTAATGGTTGATTACGTCACGGTAGTATTTTTTCGAATACTTACGTCCAGTATTGTCGGTGTGCGGTCTCGGCGTCCCTGATGCAATACTGAAGGGAGGAAAGAAAGATTTTCGTCTTTGCTAAATGGACGTAGGTGTGATTTGAAATTACCACGTCTAGATTTTTTAACCTCGGCGAGATGGAACATTTTGAACGTAAATTGCACAGTCATGGTCGTAGGAGGAACAAGCAAACCTGCTTTTGAAGGCAGTTGCGCGCGTTCCAAAACTGACCAAAAGAAATTAGTCATTACTTCTTGATGAACTGATCCCGGTACTTGATATTGAAATTGCAATTGAAAAAATATCATTAATTAACTATCTATAATTGAGAATAATCGATCGCTATGTGTGATTAAGATTTATTGCATTGGTGCTTAGTTTTTTCCACGACGCTTCACTCTGATAAAAATCGTGCCATCAACTGAAGTGATATTTTTTATCTTTATTGGATGGAAAGCACAATTAAGGAATTCTCGAAAAGAAATCTGAAGAGGAGAAGAAATTTTTCCCTTTTACCTAGAATATTTCAGTTTTCTAAAAGCCCTTCACGTGGAGACACTTCAGGTGACCCCCATTTTCCGGCTCCCTCGCTGGGTAATTTGTTAACTTACCTCCAAATGCTCACTTAATTTCACCCTTCATTTCCTCACCATTGGCTCAACTAAAATCGCTCCAATAACCTACTTCCGCCTCCCAAGAAAAGCTCCAAGGCCGTGCGCCATCTCCAATTGCCCCAGCGATGGTGCGCCATCTCCAATTGCCCCAGCAATGGTGCGCCATCTCCAATTGCCACAGCAATGAATAATTAGGTAAATGAATTTCCCCTCGCATCTCCGGCCGCCTGCTCCGGTCTGCTGGGACTCCCAGCGCTGTGCTCTGCTCCCGAGGGCAGGATTTGCCGAGTTCCGGTGCAGAGAAGTGGCTGGAAACTGTGGGGACCGCTGGGAGAGGCTAGGGACTTTAGGGACCGCTGGGAGAGGCTAGCGACTTTAGGGACCGCTGGGAGAGGCTAGGGACTTTAGGGACCGCTGGGAGAGGCTAGGGACTTTAGGGACCGCTGGGAGAAGTTAGGGACTCTAGGGACCGCCCAACAAGTGAGCTGCTTCGAATTTTGCGTGCGCGGTGCACTAACAATTACCTTTAATGGATGAAACTTTCACATCAACGATGGTCCAAAAATTCACCATGGTTTCATTTTACATTTCCATGTGCTTCGTCTCGCCTTGTCCGTAAATAAGCCCTAAACATATCAATAGACAATTGAAAGCTGCTCTACCCCCTCTTGCATCCCCAATCCATCACCCCTACCCTCTTTCCCCCTCCCCCCCTCCCCACCCGTGACTACATCGCCCTTCACACATCTCTTTTCCCCTCGTCTAAACAAAATTCATCTCCCTGGGTAACCTAACCAGCGATGCCTCCATACTGATCGCTCATTTTACCTCATTTTACTCATTTTACTCATTTGGCCCCTCATTTCACCTCTGTGCGGGGCAGTCTAAGATCACCTGGACGTGACCGTAATGAGGGGGAGGAGGTGGGGATACTACCTCTGTCTCCCTCAGGGCCCGCTGTGTAGGCAAAGAAATGGGGCAATGGGGATAAAAAGGTGGTAAGGGGATGATAAAGAGATGGTAAAGAAGGCATGCATGTTATATAGAGATCTTATAGAAATGAGTAACGCATGGTAAAGAGATGGTAACAAATGGTTAGCGATGATAAGCTGATGATAAGAGATCACAAAAAGTTCTTGTAAAGATAGTAAGGCGATGGTAAAATATGAATAAAAGAGATCGTCAAGTTGGTAAAGAGATTAAGAGACTGTATAAGAGGGTAACGGGAGGGGGAGGGACACCCCCTCTACCCCCACTACACACCACGATGCGCGTATCGACTCCTGCTGTTGCCATGGCAACGCTTCCCAGCCTGCGCATGCGCCCCCGTTGTCTCCGACACAGCATCACTCGGTCGTGTTCCTATGGGCAGAGCGGCGCGACTGGCGCGTGAGAGGGACAGGGCGAGCGGCGTGACGGAGAGAGGAACGAGTGTTTGGTGTCCTGTACACAATGGAGGCCTCTGGCAACAGGTCAACACACCACAGCAGAGGCCTCTGGCAACAGGNTCAACACACTACAACGGAGGCCTCTGGCAACAGGTCAACACATCACAACTGAGGCCTCTGGCAACAGGTCAACACACCACAACGAAGGCCTCTGGCAACAGGTCAACACACCACAACGGAGGCTACTGGCAACAGGTCAACACACTACAACGGAGGCCTCTGGCAACAGGTCAACGCACCACAGCAGAGGCCTCTGGCAACGGACCATCGTCATCATAAGAAAACTGAAGAAATGTGAGCAGGTTTGTCACGGAGTTGCCTTCCTAAAACAATCATTCTTTAAAAGATGCTTTTGCCCTACGTCCAGGAGACAGAAAGGGCCTTGCTCTCACCTGCGGATGCGTAAACAACGCTCGAAGGATCGTAGACAAAGCTTCACGTAAAATTTTGGCCGTCGCTAGCATTTTCTGCCTGATCACAAGTCCAGGACTCGCAGTTCGGCACACCAAAAAAACGATGAAACTTTTCCTGCGGGGAATTTTTGGTCCTTCGCTTCGTGAGAGAGAAAATCAGGAAGGTGATTTCTCAGGTCACCTGACGCGCCAAAATCTCAGTTCCCACTTTCTATTTCTTTTCCGCCCACTTTTGTTCATTGTAAAAGACCAACGTGAAAACATCCTTGCTCGCTCCTCAACATCGCGCAACTCTGTCTCTGCAATACAACTACGTCTGCAATACACTACGTCTGCAATACTACTACATCTGCAATACGTCTGTAGTAAGATAAACTGATGGAGCCTCGGTTCACATGAGCATTAGATACAACATTCATTGAATTGAAGCGGTACAAAGCAATTGTGTTTAAAGGCTTGATTCCCGGCAGGCAAACCACTTTCATTCACTTAATTATTTTTAGTCCCAAGAGCCGCGCCGGGACTGGCGCACGCGCAGCGACTGGGATGCGGCCGATGAGAAAAGACTTTGCTAATTATGAATACTGCTTCATTCGACGCTCTTGTATTTCTAATGAAATATTTTTGCTTTGAAAAATGATTGTGAGACGCGACTTTGTTTGTTATGAACTGCTTCATTCAGTACTCTTTTATTTTTTAAGAAAATTGTGCCCTTGAAAAATGAGTGTAAGATTCGTTAATTACGATTTGTTTCGCTTACCGTGCTTTCATTTCAAAAAGAAAAACTTCCCTTCAACTATGAATTTCTTCATTCCTGTATTCGTTGATTTTGTTCACCAATTTGACTCCTGTTCAGCGATGAAATTTATGTATTGATGGTTCAAATGTATCTACAGTACACGGAGCCTAAAGTTGACTTCCGAAATTTCAGTTGAAAGAATATAAATTTTCTACGACTTTTCCTTGATTTAAAATGGTTAATAAATCATTACATAATGCAAAAAATACAAATTAATTCAATTACGGGTGGAAAATTTACACTTATCCAGAAACACAAATAATTTCTTCAAAACCAAACTTAAATGTCATTGAAATTTCCGATAGCCTAGTTTCACATGCCGTCTCGTGAACACACGATACTTTTTCCGAACATCGTTCACTCTAAAAATCCCGGACACGAACATGTCGAATGGAGCGCCAGCAGGTCTGCCCGACCACTTGCCGGAATGCCCGGCGGATTTATCCTTCCGAGGAGGAAGTGAGCAGCTCGGCCGGGCACCTTTAGGCCCGTCATGCGTCTCTACATATATACCCAGCGCACACTGTATTTCCGGGGTATTTGTTGGGTAGCGAGGACAATAAGCAATGATATACTTCATCGGTTAGGCTGGAGTCTCACATAAGTGTATGGCTGTAGTTTACTTATGACCATTTTGCTCATACTTCATCGGTTAGGCTGGAGTTTTACATAAGTGTATGCCTATGGTTTACTTATGACCATTTTGCTTATACTTCATCGGTTATGCTGGAGTCTCACATTAATTTATGCTTATGGTTTACTCATGACCATTTTGCTCATAAAGCTGAAACTCAAATTGATATGGCGTCATTTGCTAATAAAATATTTTTAATTCTCATTGTGTTTTCTTCCTATTTTAACACGTACTAAATTGATTCCTTGGAACCTATCCGGGAAAATTAGAGCCCACGTTATAACTGATGCTGCGCTAGGCTGAGAACTTCGTGACAAGTTTACCTGTAGCTGTCAGCCTTTATTTCAAGGTAATACCATTTCCAGCACTAAACGTACTCAGTCTGTGCAGTATCTGCAATGATTGATTTACCTGTAGCTGTCAGCCCTTATTTCAAGGTAATACCATTTCCAATACTAAACATACTCAGTCTGTGGAGTATCTGCAATGATTGATTTACCTGTAGCTGTCAGCCCTTATTTAAAAGTTGTACCATTTCCAGCACTGAAAATACTTTTCTATGTACTATCAGTAATAATTAATTTACCTGTAGATAGTCAACCATTATTTTAAAGATGTACCATTTATAATATGGAAAATGTCAAGTCTATGTACTATCACTGGAGTGAGGTTAAAGCATAAAAGTGCACGCAATTCTTCGTTCTGGTGAGAATTTCTCAGAAAAGTGTTAGCCTTACCACAGTGTGAGAACGATTAATATCTACACCCCCTTTACAAGTTTATAAGTCCAGTGATTGAGTTAAATTTTACGGTTTTTAATCAAAAGTAATAATTAAATGTAGTATTTTAATAACTACGAGATCCGTAAGTGAAAGTGGTTTCATAATTTTATTTTCATACGTACAATAAGAATTCTGCTATGTCATCTAACATTACTATCACTCAGAATACCAGATGTCCTCTGGCACACAACATTTAGCTAAACAACACGTGATGCTGTTTTTCAATATATTCATAGGTGTCTATTTTTTATTAATAGATATATAGCTACACAACCGTTCTCTTTGTCGTCTTCTTTTCGTTGTGGATTTACGTATATTCTACCTTGCTTGTCTCTCCTGATTTGAGATAACAAACGTCTTCATTCTCTTACGTTGGTCTTTAGACAAATTACATGCGAGGGGATGGCATTTCATCTATAAAATATGTCATATAAAATGAGTTGAGGTATTTCTATAGCAAGTAAAGTCCCCTTGTGACATCAAAATACAAGTACATGAAATTTCATGCGTACAAAAAGTGAATTTTTTTTGCTCAGTTGTGTCCCTGAAGCCATTGATGATTAGTGATGAAGGTGCTACCTATAATACTGGGCTAACTTAGGAAAGGAGACCGATGTTGCGCGTAAAAAGTAGTGTAATATAACAAAGAAATTTAGATTCCTTTTTTTATCATTGAAGAATTTCTGCGTTGACTAGAAGACGAATTCGTTCAATTTCGCCTTACTGCAGTCTGCTGGGCAACCACGTGGAGTTTCACCCACCTCATCCCACTGCTGAGTGGGTACGGGCCCACAAAACAGCTATTTTTGAAGTCACAGCATCATTTCGAGCATGTTCATATTAGACACATCATGTCGTATTCATCAGAATGAGGGACGCCCCGGATCCATCTTGCGAGGTGCGTAATTTGGAACATCACCACTCGAAATATCGAGACGCCAATCTTACGCACCGCAACAAGATGTGAGGGGCGGGCGAATCGAGTGGAACTATGTATGTACCTCAGAAGTCTTTTTATGGGTTATTTTCTTGATCTAAAGTCCCTAGTTTATTTACGTCAAATGTAAACCAGTTTTCAAATGAGCACATTTATTTGCACCAAATGAAGATATGTTCTCACCAAATGGAAACGTGTTTATCCCAAATGAAAATCTGTTTTCATCAAATGAAAATCTTTTTTCATCAAATGAAAATCTGTTTGCATCAAATTAAAATCTATTTTTCCAAATGAAATCTGTTTGCATCAATTGAAAATTGTTTTCATCAAATGAAAATCTGTTTTCACGAAATAAATATCTTACACTAAATTAAAATTAATTCGCATCAAATGATGAATCAGCTCATTCTTTCTACATAAAATTGTTTTTTTTCTCGAAGCTGCGTTTCGACTTGACGTTACAACGTGGCAGGCCTGAGAGAGCGAGCTTGCATCGCTTTAACATGATATCAATCTGGCCAAGTAATTTTGCTGTATACATTTTTTGCTCGGTTAATTTTCTCATTGTCAGTCAATTTTGTCAGTCTCTGTTTCAATATTGTGCGAGGCAAACGTACGGGCTTTGAACTACCTGGACGCTTCACTTTAAACCAGAGCTCAAAATTTTCAACATGTATCAAAAATAAAGTTGTGGAAACACTAATGTCTAAGCACTGCACGCCTTGTTCAACTTGACATTTGCGTAGAAAGGCTCATTTTTAATTACTCTTAGGTCAATCCCAATTGAAAATGATTACTGAATAATCATTTTAAATACTTACTTTCAGAGACGAAGAAGTTTTCGTGGATAGTTGCTTGGAAGCAACACTGCACGCGCTGCGCCTAAAGCGGGAAACGAATGCTCATTTCAGTCACCTTGACACACTTCAGACGTGCCGCCGGGACTGCTATAGTCCTGTGCCTGCGCCGGTGGACTGGAGGAGAGGCGGACAGACGGATGATCCTGATGTACATAATCTAGGTTGCCCTCCTGCCCCTCTACTCGCCCCTGTCATCTCAGGTGCCAGCGAGGGAGCCGAGAGCCGCTGCAGTCGTCCCGGTAAATTATTCTAGTCTAACATAATTGGATTAATAATGCTTCCCGAGGTCATCTGACCAAACAATCTACATAGTTGATGTGATATTCACAGACCTAAATAGAAAGCAAAATGCAAATTTATTCACTGTTGGTCCAGCCCGAACGCTGTTCGCAAGCATCGCTCCTGAGCCAAAGAGGGAATGAACATTCTCTGGTGCATTGCAATATTGAAAATACCTCTTGCTCCATCAGATCCTCCCCTCTAAATCCGACCCTCGTTCCCTGCAGGAGTGTGGGTCGAGGACGGCGTCAGGAGGGCGGTGTGGAGTGACGTCAGCAGCCTTGGACTTGTCAACTTTGTCACATTCAAAACTTTGAGTCAAAGTTTTGACGCGGCCGAGCAGCAGTTGAGTAACGTATAGACAGAAAGGTCGGGTGAAGTTCTGGATTTTTAAAATTGTTTTCTCCCGGGTTGGACAAAGAGCTCGTCATTTGAGAAGTTTCCTTCGCTTCTTTTAAAAGTTTTATCTAAATTATGGTATCCACTGCCGTGCTTATTTCAGTATGCTCAGGATGTTTGCTTGCAACTTTCAGTAGTCCGCGGATATTTCAATTCCGCTTTCACTGAGCAAACGAATATTTCTTTTTTTTCATTTTATTGATACTGATTTTTAATTTTCACGAGTTTTGCCTAACTTCAGATGACCTAAGTATTTGTTCAAATACATAGGATACATTTTAAATAATTATAGATTCTCGAGTAAAAAGTTTGACTGAGGTGGGGCGTGCCATCAACGTGTTTGAGGATAATTAATACTGCTCAATATTCCCAGACTTATGTTCATGTTTGAAGGGGCTTATTATACATACTCAAGAAAGCATTTGAATAAATACTTAGGGGTAAATTTTTTTCCCCCTGAATATTTGAATAAATCATTTTAAAAGTTCATCGATCTCAAAAAAGCATTTGAATAAATACTTAGGGGTAAATTTTTTTCCTCCTGAATATTTGAATAACTCATTTTAAAAATTCATCGATGGGCAGCGAAAATAGGAATTACGTTCGATGGCGCACGCAGCGCGCAGTTTTGCGCAGGTGCGGCAGCACTATTGCGAGTGTGGGCAACGACGCTTCACTGTCGGCAGCATCCCTTCCCAGTCCATGACTGCAAAAAGCGTGTCCATTGTAGGCCTAATTAAGGAATATAAACAATGAAATGTGATAATGAGTTGCGGCAGTAGGACAGGTAGGTTCAGTTTCAGCAATCGCAGCTGTTGTGTGTAAAAATTAAGTCTGAGTAAGCGCGTCAGCCAGATTCGAAGTGAGTACGCTTACAATCATGGCGTACTCGAAGGACAGATATGAAATTAGGTGAGAATTACGAACTGTATTTCACGCGAGAGCTAGGCACGCCAAATGCCTCCGCTACAGTTGACTGCGGGCGGTGTACATCACAGTACAGAACTGCGGTGTACATCCCAGTACGGAACTGCGGTGTACATCACAGTACAGAACTGCGGTGTACATCACAGTACAGAACTGCGGTGTACATCGCAGTACAGAACTGTGGTGTACATCCCAGTACAGAACTGCGGTGTACATCAGCGATCAGCAACCTTTCTGACTGAGAGAGCCAGGAAAGTCATTTATTCTTAAATCCAATGCCGTGAGAAACGTTTCATCATTTTAAAAACTGAACGCAACTCATGGCATCCATTATTTTGAAGAAATATAACAACTTAATTTTTTAACGAAAAATACCAGCTTTCATTTTTAAAGGAATATATCAGCTGAGATATATCTACGAGTCAGCTGCAGCTGTCAAAAGAGCCATGCAGATCTGTCTCGAAACATAGTGTACGTTACTGCCCCCAGCACCCCACGTGGGAGCACGCACAGGCCAACGTACGGACCGCGTCAGAGAGTACTTCTGATGGGTCTAAGTTTGCGATCATGTGTGTCAAAGTTACACATTATCCGCTACTCAAAGTTATTTATTCAAGTGTAATCGGTGACATCGTGGTATTGGAGGTTATTTTTCTCGTTTTCTACTTTTGCCTTCTAGCTTGAGCTGTTATTTGCATACAGGTGCACTCGTTGTTGACAGACATGTTCGTATTTCAAAATCGAGGTTTCGTGGTAGCGAGGCTGTTTTGGTGAGCGGCAACTCAATGGTGAACCTAGTGCACCTGACACCAAGGCGCAGCTGCGCAGTAACCTGAAGGCAGTCTCACCTGACACGAAGGCGCAGCTGCGCAGTAACCTGAAGGCAGTCTCACCTGATACGAAGGCGCAGTAATCTCACCCGACAAGAATGCACAGCTGCGCAGTAATCTGAGCTCAAAAGATTACTTTACAAATTTGATCAAGCAAGAGAGGCGTGCATTCGAGCTCCTGAATATTTGAAAGCCAACTCATGTCTCGGCCAGCTCAGCGCCAGCGCAATTTTGGCTTACGAAAATTGGTTCGGAGTTTTGTGGTGAGATGCTGCTCTCCAAATGCATTCAATACATACATTCAAAGTACGTTAAAATGAATTTTGTTGTCGCCATGCGCGGATTACTCTTGCAGTATGAATAGCCTGCATGCATATCAAACGTCTGTGAGACGTGGCGTAAGATGTACGATAATAACATTGGAGGAGTGGCGTAATTTCGTCACGCAATTTTACCGCGTCGACTAAGAACTCAATCTTTACGATCGAAATTCATCACCAAGCTATGAGAAATATTCGTGTTTCTACCAAAATTTCCCGGTATTCTGAGGTTTTAAGTAGAAAATATTGGAATTGTGGCACTGTGACGTCACTCGCTCTGCTGGCGTACGCTGGGATGGATGCATGAAGCCTGTGTGTGAGCTTGTGCATTGTCAAGGCCAGGGTCTGGATAAGGAAATTGTGTTAGGTCGTCTCACATGAAACGTCACGTTTGGAAATGGAAGAAAATAGCCATCGTCAAGTGTTTATTTCAATCAAAATATGATCTTTCCTTCTCTATGACCTTTGACTAACGTTTTTCTAAAGATTATTATTCCATCTTCAATGAATTAGTCACCTTTTTCTCTGATAACTTGTTCAAATGCTTGAACTATACTTTCTTCATTTAAGAATGTTTTATCGCGAATAAAAAGTTTGAAATCCTTGAACAAATGATAATCAGTGGGAGAGATGTCAGGTAAATAGGGAGGCTGAGGCGAAATTTCATAATTCATACTTTACAGCATGTCGACCTGTATAGAGGTGTGGGTCACACATTCTCTTTTAGCAAAATTGGTCCATCTCTATTCACCAGTCTTGGATGCTTCTTCTTCAATTTTTCATGCATACGATCAAAGTCTTGACTGTGAGATGCTGCTGCTGTTACAGTATCGCCTTGTTGCATGAATGAAACACGAACGACTCCCTTAACAGACCACCAAACAGTGACCATTAAATTTTCCGGGTGCAATGGTGGTTCCGGATGGCGTTTAGGCGACTCTTATGCGTCTGACCGCTGCCCAGTTCTTTTGCTGTTATCGAAGATTACATTTCTCATTGCGTGTAATGATTCGATTCTAAAATGGATCTCTTTCGGGCCGAATAGTTGGTAAAGAAAACTACTCTAAATACGACGCTTCATGTGAGGCAACCTGGTATTTCTGAAGTTGTATTCTGTTCTTCGAAAAAGAATTGCAATTTTAACGCTCTATTATGCATATTAGCGTACAACATGCGTGACAAACCCTCCGGAGCAAATACTTCCATGAACAACCCATAAATTTGAAATATTTTCCATAACGCTAAAGCGTGACTGTCGAACGTTCGCCGCGGGTTCGCGAAAGTATTTTAGTCATCATAAAAATTACGTTTATTTGATTGTTTTGTACGAGTTTTTTTTGGTCGACGTACGCTTTCAAGTTCCCCCCAGTCTATTCGGCCCACCCCACACACTAGCAAATATTCAACCAAATTTTAAAGCTGCCTTGCCTGCATGGTCGTTTAATTCAAGATTTTTTCAACCATGCACTCAATTTTTCCAACTCAGAGAACGAACGCTCCCTACACGGACGGCATTTCAAATGTAGCATAAAATTTAGTGCGCATGCCCCGCGGCCGAGGAATGGCGGCATTTAATATATATGACATTGCTGGGGAGGCGAGCGTTCCACAGCGCGATATTCCGACGCTCATTTCTCAGAGAAATTAAGGCTAGCTCTAGGCTTATTTTTAAAATTAGCGGGAAGTTATGCAATAGTGAAGCGCACATGTAAAATTTCGGGCATGAAGACAATGGGGATAGCAAGAAATCCGTTAGTGAGCCAGTGAAATATAACACTGACTCCGATCGTAGTCAGTATTATTACAGTAAAATACGTATTATATTTTTATGTGGTTCCAATAAGCTTCTTTAAAAAGATCAATATTGGTCTGTCAAAGGATACTTATTACAACCACACAATTATGTCATTCACTTATGGGTTTGCATGTCCCCCGTAAGAGAGGCGGATGAGTGTTCACTTGAATTATTTTTAACTTAAATGATTGTGGATTATGCGGTTCACTTCATGAATTCCTGTATATAGTCTCTCTGAATCAGGAAACTTGTTACTACATGAATTAAGAAGAAATTCACGCCTTTTCACTCAGAACTCGCCATTAAATCATATCGGATAGGAAATTTATACTGCGCGATGAAAAATACAATAACTTTCATCGTGGGACGAAGAGTGCACTGCTCAGCTTTTATTATAATCAATACATTTTAAAATGTGTTTGGTCATTTTCACGTTGTTTTAGGCCATTGAAAATTTACGTTATTCATTATTCATGAACCAATTTTCAAACTAATACTCGTATACTGGGTGAATTTAAAAAAAATAAACATTTTACGGGACTCAAAACTCATACGTGACACAGTCTTGCTTGCATGGATCGTACTCACGCGATTGACATATGTGTACTGGGTTACCCAAAGGGAGCTTGCCCTTTTAAAAATAAATAGTATGAAAACCCTGAACGGTAAAGCGTTCAGCATAATTTAATAGAGGATACATTTTTATTTTTGTGTAATACTATCAAGTTTAGGGCTGATCAATAACACTTCTCAAAAGAAACTGAACTGTAATCGAGGCGTCATTTTGAATGTCTCATAGTCTGCCACACGCAGCGTTGTTTGTACGTCTCTAGTTGTTCCGGTTGTATCTAACTTAGAGACCATTGCTTATACGCCGTTTTTCTAGAGACTTTGATCTTACATCGGTAAAAATGTTGCCGCGATTCCTCTGCACTGCAAAAAACAATGGAACCATTACATCGGATGTGAAGATGTACAATTTTTGTTCGTTGCTCCATTGGTGTACTGCACCATTTTAGAGATAACATCCCTATTAAAAAACGAAGTAGTTTTTTGCAGTTTCTTGACGTTTTTCGTAGAGTTCACAAGCCAGCACCGCGGTCGTTATTTCCGCTTTAGGGATGGATGCTGCTGCTGAGGACAATTACTGTAGAGATCTGCAGGCGGCCACCAGCCGATTTCTCGCCTACTTATAGAGATAATGTGAGCAAAACTGCCAGAAAGTGTCAGAGAAATGACGAAGCTGCAAAAATTTGCCTAAATCCTCCCGCGCAAATACACTACTCCTTAACATGGGTGGAGCGATTTGTGAATGCAATATGTTGAGAATATATTGACACAGTGCTCCGGTAAGTTTCATGTTTCCTAAAGTTTAAATTGTCCTGGTATTGTACTTCACAGAGGTACAAAGTTTTCCTTCTATAATAATTAGTTTCTTTTTTACTTAACTTTAAAATCATTGCATCCATTTTACCAGACTTGGCTTGTATGATACTTTGTAAAAGGCTGATTTACAATTATGGTTAACTTTGTATAAAAGCATATGCCAGATATCGGGCTTTCGCTGGCTTGACGAGTGTGTGTGGGATCTTCTGTTTGCTTCTGCAGAATATAATAGTTATAAAAGAGCAGGTCGCGCATCAGCCATTGTCTGGATAAGGCAAGCACATTCGAACATTTGCAGTTGATGTTTTCACAGAGGCAGACTGACCGTGCCTGACTGCCCTTCAGTTTATATGACAAGTCAATATTGTACATTTAATACAAACAAAAGCATTACTTTTCGAATACGTGGTCGGTTTTAGGGAGTCTAGCTGTACGTACTAACTATTCGTTAAGCTGCGGACATTCCAGTAGCATTAAGATATGGAAACGAAATTAAGTTCCCGGCATAGGCTTCCTTAACATGACGAAAGGAAGCCAGTTTATTATCCGAGAGAATTTCAAAATAATTTAACATGAATACCCACAACGGTAATTCTTCAGCTAAATAAAATTTCAGGCATTAATAAGGGATATGAGCTCTTGGTGACAAACATTTGTTTTGCCTTCATATACAGCGCTAGCTGTGACGAGCCATTTTCTCAATTTGTTGATCATACAACTTGCACTTTGGACGCCACAAACTGACATGGAAATCAGAATAGTTTGTGAATGAAGAAAAAAATTAGTTTCAACAAACGAAACCAATTTTAGTGTTATAAAATTTAAAACGAAGAGAACCTAATAAAGAAGCCTGAGCTTCATCTAGCGTTACCTGCAATGATGAAGACTGCTGTTGAACACATAACCGATGTTCTGTGTCATTTTCATCGCAGTTTTCATCGAAAGTCTCGCCCTTCTCAGAAGGAAAATGCGCCATAAAGACGCTCATTATTGGGCGACATCAGGTATAGCTACCGAATAAGCATGACATTCTACTGAAAATATTGTTCACCGGACTGTCTAGATTACGTTAAGTTTTACCAGGTAATTAAAACAACTTACTTTCCGCCCCTGTAAAAATTCGTACAGCCATTGAGAGATGCACCGGACAGTTAAGAGAATGGGAAATATCTCAATGATATCAACATTCAATTATTATATAAAGTTTCTTGAATTGCACGGTACTATTTAAACCTTTAAAGTCTTTTAGACTTTATTTTGCTGGTTCTAAGTTCTTTTTAAACTTTGAAACAGCTTCTAACCTTTCGATACACGTTACAATTGCTTGTATTTTAGAATTCCGTGGTAGGTCTTGTCGATACATTCAAAAAGGGCAGTTATGATGTTATAATAAGTACAACTTAAATTGGATAAAGTAATACGAATTCTAGACAGCTGCAGCAACAGACCTGCACCAGAGGCATTATTTTATCCTCCTACTAATATCACGTATAATTTTGAAAGATTATCAAGTGTAAGCGAACTCATCCACCTGCGCTAGGATACTGCGGTTTTGCTTCAGTCATGGTCGTGTACTTTAACTAAATCATAACGTTTCATTATTTGAGCGAGTCCTGACTTCAGCCCTTGAAGATGGTGGACGACCACTAGAAGTGAAACCTGTTTCTCACCAATCAGCGAGCGCAGGTGGGGCTTAGTATCTCCCAAGCTTGTGATTGGCTGAACGCCGTGAATTTGGATCAGGCCTGTTGTAAAACTCAGGGTAATTGAATATAAAGACGGTCGAGACAGCAAATCCTCAGTAGAAACGAATGTACTGGTGGAGGTGGAGTTATGTCTAGACGCTCCGGATGCAAATTCTTCATTGAAATCAATATTGTAACGCTAGCTAACGAAAGAACGGTATCGCTACCCTGTTCTACAAAGAGACTAGCAATTCGAGTTCGTGCTAACGTCTTCCATTTTTAAAGATTTTTACGGAAAAATTTTCCATCTATACATTTACATGAAATCATGCTAGTTAAAAAACGAGTGAATAATTTGATTTATTTCACATGCAAGTTGAAAGGTACTTGTAAAAGAAAAACTATCAACAAATCAGTGTGATAAAACTATTAATTCTTGAAGTTTTTGATCAGTGTCTGACTTTCTTGTACTTCACACAAATTTTGCATGATATCCCTAGTGGACGTCTCTTTGTCAGAACATTTAGCATCACCTCATAGTCTACGAGACTTGAAATTCTGCTACTGAACCACCAAAACAGAACTAAAACTTTGTGCGTCTCAAACTTCATCTCCTAATGTGATTAATTTAATTTAATTTAGGATAAAAGTTTAACATTTAGCTAATTGAGTTTTGATCGTTACTTAAGAATTTTGTTCTCGTTTTTACGAACGAAATTTCCCCTGAGAAATATTTTAAATTAGCATTTTCTGTAACTTAGCGTGCGATGATCTTAAGACATTTGACAAATTTGGACTTCGCAACACCAGCTGTGACGAGCTGAAAATTCTAGCAGCTCGAAACATTAGACGCACGCTTTCTCACCGGCAACAACAATGCCATTCAACCCGAGTTCATCGACGCCCCCTGACCAAACGTACCCACGGACCACGTCAGCCTTGCCTAACACAACCTACCCGATGGAGGGAGTCTCGCCCCAACTGCACGGTCGCAACGCCACCCCGGACTACGCTATGAACGCGTCACCAGCTTCTTATTTCGAGAACAAATTATCAGGAGATTATTCCTCTGCGGTGTACCCTGCATCTCTAGACGAACCTTCCCCAGTGAGACAACACTCGGCCGTGCCCGCAGCTTCAGGTCCCGCCACCCCCAGGCCTGTGTCCGCTTCCAATTTGCATGAGGCGAATCCAGGGTTCGAGGGGGACCTAAGCAGACTAGTGGTGGTGTCCAGGACTATGGCAGCAGAGCCTCTAGTGCTGGAAGAGAGAGGCAGTGAAGAGGCCGACAATATAGTGGTCAGCCTGGAGAACGAAGAGTTGTGGCGGATGTTCCATAGCGTAAGAAACGAAATGATCGTCACCAAATCCGGCAGGTATGTTCTAATTAAGGTGTTTTTCGTTAGTCTTCCAGCATTTTAGATGCGATATGAATTGATTACCTAATGAGGTTCACATAGGAATGAGTTTTCCGAGGGGTTAATATGGTGTAACCTTTCTGAGTTAGGAATCTGTTAAACTAAACAAATTGAAGTTAGTTTAGTTTGTAAATCTTCAATCAATGCTGTGAATTTAACATCTGGAACTATCGAAATAGCAGCAACGACTATTGATCGCGTTTCCTAACTGATGAAGTTTTTGTAGGCCATTGATGTCGATTGGTAGTAGTCCTGCTAAAAGCAGCATCTGCAGCGTACTATGTATACGCTGTATGCTATAGCAGATGCTAATAGTTTGTAATGCATGATCTAACCTACCAGATTTTAAGGTGCACGATATTGCCTTTCGTGTGAAACGTTGAATACTTTGATAATATTTGCGGAAATTTTATATTCTTATGCTGTACGATTTATCATGCATTGGACGATTCAACACGATAACGCATCACTAACTTGAGGTATGTCTCTCCTATGACTAATAACGTACTCGAGCACCTGGCTAAGTTTCCATGAGAGCAATTGAGCGTAAACACTGTATTATTATACAGTGTTTACGCGACGTAATTGAGGACTGGCTCAATTAAGTCGCTTGCAGTTTACTGGGACAGACCAAGGACTGCTGTAAGAATTGTAGTCCTTGCGACAGACATGCATTGGAACGGCGCGATCACGCTCAGTTTAGAATTCATCTTAGTTTGCACGGCTGTGCTCATGCTATCGAAGGAACGAGCTCAGCTAGGGGCGATAGTTTGCGATCTCTAGAAACTTACTCGGATAATTTTCAAGGTATTGCAAATATTTTTTTAAGAGGATGCGAGATTTCAGTAGTTTTCTATGAAAGAAATTGATTTTGGCGTTGGAAGCTTGTCGAGCATTGCTCCAACTGGGGTTAAAATGGATGTGATCGTCTGATACACTTTAATGAAGTGAAGTTGTTAACGGTGTTAAAAAGTGATGCTCCAGTCAATCAATTGGTTTTTGATGATTAAAGGGGTATAGCCGGTTTGGAAATATTCAGCATAGGTTCTATAGATACATTTGTTGCCTGATTTCTGTGCAATACAAGGTCTAATTGGGTATATTCTGAAGTAAACTGAAAGTCAGGTTTAGTGTAAGGGGGATTAATTCCCTAGGGCGTGTAAGGGTTGACTGCAAGGCAGTGAACTGCGTTGGATAGGTTAGGAGCCAATTACATACTTGATCAGAAGCTCAGCTCAATAAAAGTTCAGTTCTCTACCATCTACGGTGGGTGCTCGTATAAAGAAAATGCACAAGTGTGATCGGTGGGCGATTTTAACTTTTTGCCTCAGCGATTTTAAATAAGTATCCTATTCTATTGTGTGAGCTAAGTTTTGATATTTTAATAGGGCTAGTAAAAATATAATTTTATTAATGTTCCTTAAATGTTATAAAGGATGGACTTTCACATAAGTGTCATTTCGGTGAAATAAACACATTTCACTCTATGGAGACCTGGTGGAAAAAGCTTAGTTAAAAAGTTACTATGACGTTAAATCTACAAAAACCAATGCATTAAACTTTAAGGCCTAGCTTCTAAGTGTCTGATTGGCAGATTATTGTACTTTACAGCGAAGTTTGAAGTTAGAGGTGCTCGTGAAACAGTGCATCATTTTTTGCATCCTTCACATCCTTATAATTCACATCATTTACGCCTCTGCAAAGATTATTGAAATTCCTGGTGTCTTCGTACGAGTTCGGCAGTCATTGCGCCAGCGCTTCCACGCATGCATCACAGCAGACAGATGGAATTTCTAACACTTATTGTGAATATGTAACTTACCTTCAAACTCGATATTGTTAGTTCATAATAATAATCGCGTTCTGACTTTGATTTCTTATTTTCTTACCGACACGCTCGAACTTTTAAGCTTCTGTAACTTTTTTAACTAAGCACTTTCGAATATGCCTCAACAGAGTCGAATGTGTTTGTTTCACCCAGAAAAACCTTCTGTTATGGTTCGTTCAAAGAACTCAGAAGTATATACCCTGTATAATCACCCGTTAATACCTCCCTTCCCGTAAACAATACAAGCGACTGTTCCTTCCTCTATCATTATTCTATACTCTATTGACGTTTCAAACTCGTGAATTTCAATATCCCCGACCATATTTCTGAAGTACTCTAACCTATACGATTTAGCGTAACAGGTCTCCCACATTAGCGGTGCGTCATCGCACGAGATAATGCTTGTCACACTCGGGCGCGGAAGAGCAGACGCCCATAAATGGCGTATGCATATTTTAACATTGCTCACGCCCGTGACGTATTCTTGTTAAACATACGTTATTATTCTCATTGGGTTGCATATCGAATCCAGGTAATCCAAGGTTCTATTTTATAATTCATCAGCTACTGGTTTAATGCCCCCTGATTGAGTGAGTCTGGATACTATATCTTAATCTTAACTTTTCTGCTGGCCCTCCATCCATAACCTTATTAAATAATTCATAAAAACAATCGGGTGACCAAAGTTATGTATGATTATTTTATAGATGCTTTAATGAAAAATTTAAACTGGGTAGCGGCGCAATTAATGAATCGGGGCTCATTTCATTTTCTTTTCAATACCATGCAAAAAAGCCTTTCAAATTACGGAGCTGGAGCTCAGACTTTGTTTTTTAATTCAGATAATGTATTTTAAAAATCCTTGTGTAGCATTTATTTCTGCTGCGGAGTTGAGCGATCACCAAATTAATTTCGCAGAACGAATAAAAAAAAGTTTTCGTTCATAAAGTTGTTCAGTTAGTAAGTTTTGCCACTTACGTAAGCAGCGAAATAAGGAGTGATACAACGTGGGATATAGCAACAAACTTGAAAACTTTAAGCTCAGATATTCAAGGCGTGAATGCTCATTTTATTGCCCTAATGATAACGAACAGAATTCAGGCAGATTTTCTTTCGCGTACAAAGCTTCTTCCATTTGCTGTGCAGGGGAAATTATTCGAGTCGGCCAATTCTCAGGTTGGGCTGCTAGCTTTCAAGGGCGTGTTGTAACTCGTGCTTGCCGATACAGATGCCTGGCAGGTGTCAATCATTCCAACGATTTTTATTTCTATCCTCTCGTAAACAGGTGTCAACAGCTGAATAGGGCTGTTGCGTTTAGGATTGTCCTGATTGCAGCCTGCCAGGCAGCTGTCGGTCTAGAGCTCACGAAGAAACTGCATGAAAAGTAGAGTCTTGGAGAATTGGCGAACTGACGCGTGCGGCGAAGCGTGTCACTGCAGGGAATGGGGAAAAACAGTTAAAATTAATTTGCCGAAAGTGCGAACTTTTAATTCGGTGAATTGAACTTCTAGCCTGCACTCACCAAATGAAATTTATTCTACCCTAATGCCATTGCGTCGTGCAATTTTAAGTACAGCTGGTTATTGTTTTAATCGGGGTTATAAGTCTATGTATGTTGAATCGGGTATAATTTGTGAGCATCGTATTGAAACTTGATTTGCGGTCCCTATAAAAAGTGTATTTTATGAATTGAGTTTAAATATATTTATTTACTACCTGCGAGGATATATATAGAAATCAATGAGGTACCTAGCCAACTAAAAGGTGCATGGAATTAATCGGATTAAAAAGTATTAATGATTTGTAACGTTTTCTCAAAGTTCTAAAAAAATCCCGAATAAGTCAGTTATCTTTACTGGTTGTTATACTTACATACTTGTACATGCAAGTTCTCTCGCCTACTCTTTATTTTTCAAAACCTATAAATAGACATTAGATATTAAAATTATATGAAAATGGGAGTTTAGTGACACTCTATGAGTAGTATTTATGAGTATTTCACCTTGCCTTCAACATGCGCTTCTCCTAACATTCAATCGTCCTCTTTGTCCATTTCTTCAGGAACGTGAACACATTTCGGCTGCCCTAGGCAACACTACCTACCAAAGGGGACCATGTTAGGTTACCTCAGCTTTTGCTGTGCCTTCGGGGCTATTTTCATGCCCACTTTACTTCTTTTCATTTTTATTCCTCCTTCCTTGATAATTCTATATCTTTTCTTCCTCTTCCTTCTGAACTTGCTGTTTCTATGCCCAGAGGATCTTGTGTAGGAACACAACTAGTACATTGATTCCTCCATTCTCCAAAGTCTGTACAAAATGGACCCTTCTCTTTCGGTGCGAGATATTCTGAGATGAAGCGCGGCTATCATTATTACTTATTACTTACTACTTGCTGTATGCTACATGCTACCTGCTACGTCTACTGGGATGTAACACAACGTAACGCAACTTTCGACCTTATCAATCAAGTTATTTCCTAACCGTTACTGTTATAAACCAATAGAAAATGCGCTAAATTTCTACGAAACTTTGCTTGTGTATTTTAATTGTAATTAATTTAATGAAGGTATTGCTTATATTTGATTTATTAAAGGTATGCTATATCTAAGAAAGGTATATTTGAAAATTCATTGGCCTGGCCACCAAAACAATGCTCTAGCATTAGAATTTTTTCCATTTTGTTTACTTACAAAAAAATGGGGAATTACCGTTTTTACCCAGGATGTACACAAAAGTAAAAATTTTACAGCCTAATTTGCACCTAAGCTTCACAACAGATGAGCCTCGCCTTGATAGGGGTCCAGCATTTGTAAATTGCACTCCCCTGATCACGAGTACTTGAAAGCTTGTGGTAAATATGAATATAGTAACTCTAAAGAATTTTTTTTTTTAAAAACTACCCTCTTCGATATGGGACCTGAATACTCTGTATTCTAACCAGTAGCTGAAAAACCTGCAAAAGGCTAGCAAAAATGAAGGCCAAATAATTCATTTCTGCGCGGCAAAGTTCACTCCAAGCCTGTTCTCGAGACCTAACGCTGAGCTCTAAGCAAGAGGACACCTCGGAAAAGCGCGTCGCAACCACACCTAATCCACCTACCTCGTCTCCAGGCACTTGAGTATTCAGGATACACAATTGAAGGCAATGCCGCAGTAGCCCCAGGCAGAGCTTTGACGCAGGCCTTAATTGTCGCATTCCTAGATGTGCTGCAGCGGCATTGTCTTCCGGCCTGGGGGAAATGACTGAAATGATGGCCAAAAATTAAAACATGTACGCTAGGGGGGAGGTTTATTACGATAGGTAATAGGGTTAGGTTAGTTAGGTTTCTCTACCGTATGCTATGGGGACTGGCGACTCCAGGGGGGCACTGTTAGGTCAAGCGTACCGTACGCTATAGATAAGCCTTCGGAAATTCCAGCTTTCGTTCCCACTTTCC
>VOMN01109092.1:0-29152 GCA_014899125.1 Orchestia grillus | reverse complement strand
CACGGCCTTCTGGGTTTCTGAGCAGTCACTTCCACGTGGCTTCTGAGCGGCCACTTCCACAGCCTTCTGGGTTTCTGAGCAGCCACTTCCACGTGGCTTCTGAACTGCCACTTCCACGGCCTTCTGGGTTTCTGAGCTGCCACTTCCTCTGGGCTCAGTGCGGCACATGAACACAACGCGGCACTGTACGACCACTCGTCACATCGCTTCTCTCATACAGCCGTCTTATTAATCGTCTGAAAATAATTTGCCGTATGATGTAGTAAGAAGATTGTTGTATAGAATTAATTCGATTTTATCTGATATTATATATTTTGCATGATGTTTTTATTTCAATATTCAGCATAGACCTTAGAAATGGTTTAGCTGCGACGGAAGAATAATGCGTACCATTGAATAACTATTGTTGATTTCAATATATTTATACGCCTTTAGAAATGACCCTACAACTGACAAGCTATATGTAGTGACACATTAGCTCAGATGATCGCAATTATAAATGAAAGATGAAGAAAAATAGTAAACTGCTTCTGAGAACAATAAACTTCTCACCTCATGGGAAGGCTCCTGAAAAGCTCGACCATCCAAGTTGGGCAATTGCACTTCCCAACATCCGCCCACCTTTTCTTTGATAGCATGAGACTACTCTTCACTCACACTTAATTTCCCTTCAATTTCGCCTTATTTTTGCCGGCGCTTTCCCTGGATCACCACAATGTCTGGGAAAAGACGTCGACGTTCTCCCACAGGAGCAAGCGAAGCGTCCTCCCTCCCAGTGCTGACGTTCTCAGCGGCCGAGATCTCCTCGGACTGGACCAGCTCGCTCGCTGCAAGATTTGTTTCTCTCTTCTGAGTCGGTGGTAAGTTGCTTAAAAAACTCACCGCTTTGTTGTAGATTTTGAGATTAATTCAAAATAGACTTGAAAGGTTAATCTGGAACTAAAGTAGCGTCCGGATTTAAGTTCTATGCTGTATTAATGATGAAAAAATATAAATATGGTGATATTTAACTTTCTTCTTAATTTTCCATCTAAAACCTCATTTCATTTCTCAAAAGCATACAACTTCACATGCGTAGTTTCTTTGATTTTGTATGTTGATATGGAATCCGCTCGTTACCAACTTTTTCTCACGTTGTCAACCTAAAACCATCGAACTAAATGGTCTCATAACAAGAAAGAATCGTGAGGTGAAAGGTCAAAAGAATGTGGAAGATATAAGCATATTTACAGGCCTACGTCATTAAAAATATTTTAGGATAATAAGCTCGTTTTTTTAGGCTCGGTTTGAGACCGAGCTTTATGATAACGGACGAAGACATCGTTTCTGTTGGTTGAGAGGAAGTATGGTTGATGTCATGTTGTTTTGCATTGTCTGTCTCGAACGTCCGATTTAAATTGGTTTTGAAAAAAGGTGAAAATTTTTAGACCGTTGCGACGGTCTAAAATTTCCGGAAGACTTGTATTCCTTTGAATGATGCATAAAAATGCGGATATTTTCAATGCCTTTAAAATTCCACAATATCTTCTGCAAGCAATTCGATCAATGCAATTCTTTTCCCGGTTGCTGAGCATATCTCCGTCCACGAATTCTGGCTTCAAGCTTCATTGTAAGATACAAAAGCCACATCTCATGAGCTGTAAAACGCTCCCTCTAAATGAGTTTCAATTTGTAGTAAAAGTTATAAATCACTACAAGGAACACTTTGCTCAGATGTGACATAGTTCGGACGGGGCCCACTTTCCAACAGCTCAAACGTTGCTTCTCTTCGTCAGTTGCATGGGATAGTCAATTAGTTCGCTAAATTCCACATAAGTACGCGTAAATTGAACTGCAGCATCCAGGATCTTGCAGGTACATCGCCAGCTGATGTGCACTGCTGAGTCGATAGATGAACAGAACGACATCTTTAGGATGAGTAAATAATAAAGTGAAATTCTTTCTTTCTTTCGCCAATGAATGCCCGAGGCTTCACTCTCAGATCGGTATCTATGATGCGTTGAAATTTCCTAACGATTCGATGCCATGGAAAAACATATTGTATATCGAATAATATTCATTTTTAATTTTTGTTAATTGAATTTGCCGAGTAGAACCTTATTTTAGGAGTTAAATTTTTGAATTTCTATATTATGCCGATGACGTAGATCCTGGATCATTTTTGTCTACGGTGCTGTGTTGCATGAACACAAATCTCATTTATTTGAGAAACAAAGTAACATATAGAGATGAAAAACACTGTTTTCTTGACTATTCACATGCTCAGTTCTGTTGAATATTTCTAAAATGTAGAAATATGGCCTTATGATATGACTTAAAAACTGGTGTGTGTAGAAATATGACCTTATGACATGATTTAAAAACTGGTGTGAGTATTATTGTCCGTGGAATTTTGAGATGAAACTTAAATTATGGTAGCTTCACCATTTCATAGGATAATTCGTGGAATGAATTCCATCTTTCAGTATAGGTAAGTAACAAGGCAAAAAGAGCTCCAAATTCACTTTACCTAAGTGAAGATTTAAAATGAAGCGCACAATATTTACCTTTGAATTTTCAGAATTTTACATTCGTTTTGCGATTAAATGTCTACTCAGTGTACCATTCTTCAATTTCTACTTCATTCATGGGAGATAATGGGAGCAAAAAATTTTCCCTCGGTAGTTTTGTTGAGCTGCCACGGGTGCGATTGGTGCTGCCGGTAATAGGGCGGCCGCTCACCCAAGTGTTGTTTAGGGCTTCCCAACACGCGACCGCCCCTTCGTAATCAGCTCCCAACAGGTTGGGGCGAACGTACTGGACTCTAGTTGGCGATCTCTTCAGACTTACCTGACCTCAAGAATTCTTAACTGTAGAAGCGAGTCAAAAAATATAACAATGCGGTGACAGTTGTTCAGTGAGCAGAAATATTTGGATATTAGCATTAAAGAGCGATTGACTGCAGCAAAAAGCCTGTAGCTTGCCTTCACTTTCTATCACGTGCTTTTAAACAAAAGTAGCTATCCACTAACATATTGGTGTACCCTACTTTGCTATGGATTATTTTCGGAGAGTACCAAATTCTTCTGACTAAAGCTTGACTAAAACAACATTGCCATTCAGTTCTACTTGGGTTGAATATCGTACTTGCACTGTTCGTCCTTCACCCCTATAAAATTAGTGATTAAATGTTTTTAAATACCTTTCTAGTAACATGTCGAGAGTCGTCTTACTTTAAAGTATACCTTGAACATTGAACATTGAATACCTTGAATATTCGGTCATTTCACTTAGTGAGTTCCAGCGATGCAGAGGATACTTTGGATTGTGCCCATTCAAATGTAAAAAATTAATTTAAGATGCAGGTTTCCTGACTTCTCGCTTTGGCTATGCAACGGAAAGTACAATAACCTGACCCGAAGGAAGCCAAAAGGAACAGGTAATTGGGATCTAATTGGCTAATCGTCGGACAGTAATGGTGCAGTAATGGGTCCCAAACTGGATCAGAGTCAATCTATCTGAGAGTCATGACAGGACCTGGAATGCGGCCTCGACCAGCGTCCACTTTTGATCCATTAATTAATCATGATTGGATAAACTCGTGGCAATTAAATGAACTCAGCAAAGAAAAACTGGATCAGAACCTGAGGCCATGCAATCTCTGCAGAGAAGAGATTGAGAAGGTTCGAGAGAATGGTCGGAGCATTCGCCCTCAACTCTAAATCTAATATCTATTCGAGAAAATGAATGAGACTAGAGCGTTGGGACGGTTGAATTCTTATGCAATTTCTAAATCAAACAATATTCACGAGGCCAGTGGTCTTGACCATTATGCCGAAAATTTTGCATCAGAAATGATCCACATCCTGACAAAGGGCTTCGGTAGATTCATGGTATTGTTCGCCATTTTGCTATTTAAATGAAAATCAGTCAAAGCATTATGTACAAATACAAATTTGCCTATGGTAATTAGTCATGACGTTTTATTCAAGTCAATATTCAGAAATGTAGTCTACAGCTTATTTAATAGTTACATTGATTGTTTGCTTTCTGTAACATTCTCATGTGTTACTACGCAGGTTTCCTTTACTATACGGCGTGCTTCCTCTTTACTTCGAGGCCAACAGTATCTTGCACTTCGAGTATCTTGCAAAGTGAGGCCAACAGCGCAAGATACTCGTAATCTTTCTGAACAAAGCGCAGGGACTGGAAGATAGACGGAATTCCATTGCAAGAAAATTCTTCATGAAGTTTATTTTAATGAGTCTAATATTGTCGGCCAAATTTTTATTAAAATTTTATAATCCTTTCATTTGATATAATCAAACTTTACTCAGTTCTTTTCCAGTTTCGCATCGAGCTACCGAGCAGTTTTTTGTTATAGCTTATCAGATTTTAAAACTTATCCTAGCTTACTTCCCTTCTACCATCTATCAACACATAAAACTTTCGTCCCACCCTACAGAATTTGCACAAACGATATTCATGACCATTACAAAAATTTGGCATAGAATTTGAAAGTTAAAAAATCATGGAATTCTGATCAGCACATGTGCCCGCGCCTGAGTGTAGCATGCCTTACGGGCAGAAAAATCCACAACTATTTTTATATGAGGACCAATAGAGCGGAGGCAGCGGCGGTGGTAGTGAGGCATCGGTGGCAGGAGTCATTATCGGAGTGCTATCAGAGAGCACTGCTGTCACTGCTCTACTTGTGTCGCCGCTCTTCTCCACCTTATCTGAGGTGCGTCCAAGCGTGAACACCCTGGTGACCTCTGCTAAAGGGTAGCATCCATTGTCTTGTATCTGAACACTGTGTCCTTTATCGGGCCGTAGTGAGCTCAGCCTATCGAGATGGAACGGTGCCCCTCATCTTATCTGGATGGAACACGGTTTGGTTTTATTGATTTCTTCTCCGCATAATGAGGTGAGCTCTGGACTATGTTGTGCATAGATGCTTAAAGTGATTATTATAACCCACATGTCTGCGCTTCAAGGCGCTCCACAAAAATAAAATGCTCTGAGAACGCGTTCCTTGACCAGAAAACGAAGAAAATGTATTAAAAAGGTGTTCGAAAATATGATGTACTAAGATGGTTTCTTCTCAAAAAATAGTTTGAAAACTGTCGACCGAGAAGAAGTAAAGGAAATGCTTTAATCTAGTAAGAACTAGATTCTATCTAATCTGTCAAATTCATAATTAATCTAATCGATTTAATCCAACAATTAGGCTTAAGATTTTTTCTATTTCTGCAAACGTAGGATTTTACTTTTGTCTCAGTATCGTATTCTAGGCTACAAGAATTTAGGCTGCTTTAAAACCAATATTTATTTTAAGAATATCAAATTGATTACACTTCATCAGTATTTTGGGAATCAGGTCTTAATCCAACGATACATGATTAGCCATTATTGGAATGATTTTTGTCACTGAGAGGACTTATGTGATAGACCTTAGTCTCAGTTTGATTTCCGTTATTATTGATCTCTTATTTTTCCAGCTCATAACGCTCTCTCAGACAAAAATTCAAGATTGAAGGGCTTTTTTTCTCAATGATTTATTCGGCCCAAGCCTGGCGACGTGCAAGCGCGATGGCAAAAATGATTCATATCTGCCATTTTGAGTACGAGGTCAATTTTGCATAGTTTTTCTAAAGGCTAAAAACTGTCAAGCTTGGCTTAGTAACCTCAGATAGAGTTAGGTTAGGAGAAATTCGTTGACGTTTTGTACGAAAAAGTTCACTTGAGTAAACTTACTCCTAGATTGCAGCGTGATTTCAAGTCTTACCAACCGTCTTTTTGAGCTCGCACAGGGAAATACTGGATTAAGATCAGTGCCTCGGTGAATTTACGAAATATTTTCTACGAAGATATATTACAAAATGGAATCTTTATTTATTCTTGAGGTAAGATGCAAGTGGAAATCCAATCTTCAAGCAGAACTAAGATTTTTAATTGGTCAGGAAGTTTATAGTTCACGACACTAGTGAAGGTCGAAAGGTAAAGAATTCCTCACCATATGGGCGTTGATAACGATCCGAACACCCGAGAATGTCGCCAGTTCACGAGTTCACCAAATCTTTGTGATGCAGTAGCAAAGAACTTTGAATATCCGTGTTGTCTGATCAGCGTAACCCTTATAGATAAAGCAAAACTGGTCCAGTCTGATACAAAAAAGGCGGTAGTCATGTCAGCGTATTTTCTAAAATGCCGACGGTGACGAGGGTATTTGAAGGGTAACTGGTTTTCGTACGAAATCCACTCTTGCTATGAATCATTGTGCAATTGTTCACTATTACGAAGAATTTAATACTTTTTTGAAGCGAGAATCCTCGTATAATTGTTGGACATTTTCTGCTTTAAAAAATATATCCAACTCGCTGTTTTCAGACGTGGCGTCATAACGTTTCAAATGACCTTAGGTTCGAAAGGGAATAGAATAATGCAGTGCAATTTGAAACAGTTTATTACCTCAAATGTTACTTCATTTAAAGAAATTACAGACATGAATTTTTTTAACTATTACGATGAACAGTTTTATACATAGGTACTTGTGGGCCCGAATAAGTTTTATGATTTCTAGGGCATCCTACAGGACCATATGCTAAGCGTCCGCGTTAAACCCTTATACACTTATACCTAGCTCACGCGAGCCATACCTAGCTCACACGAGCCATACCTAGCTCACACGAGCCATACTTAGCTCACACGAGCCATACCTAGCTCACACGAGCCATACCTAGCTCACACGAGCCATACCTAGCTTACACGAGCCATACCTAGCTTACACGAGACTTATCAAGTACAGAATTTATTGAGACGAGAAGATATGATTTATAATGAGGACAACTGACAGAAGAACGTTATATTTTAGTGTACTGATGAAAACAGGAGAGTGAAAATCTTTATCGGATGGATAGTAGATCCAGCAGGAGAGGCACTCTCTCATGAAATTGATATCATTGTAGTCTGGTTTTGTGAAAAGTTTTGTAAATCTAAACAGTCATAAAGCTGAAACCGAGAAGGTACCTCACTGCCTGACCTGTATTTCACAGATTACTTGAACTCGAGCAAAACCTCCAGAAACCTTTTGTATCAGCAATTGTGAAAACATTGTAAAGGTTAAGGTTAGGTAAAGTCAAAGTTAAGAATTGAGTTTGAAGTTTAAGGTCATAAACAATCACATTCGTTGTTTGGGAAATTTGAAAGATGTTAACAATTTCAGTTTTTAACATTCGCTGTCAAACAGGATGAAAGTAAATGAAGAAGAACACTTGGTCCAAGCAGCTTTCGAGTGACAGTTTAACTAAACCAAAAGCAGAACGACTGTTCAGAAATGAAGCTCAAAGATTTACTTTTATCGACAGAGATTTGAACTGAATTGACACGTCAGTTGCACCGTTGCCTGAGAAACTAGGAGGATTTTTTCGAAATTTTAGGGTGTAAACGTAATGAATACGAAGAGGAGGCATTGTTGCAACCTATGAACTGGAACCCATGCCAGCAACGAGCAGGGTGCCCTCACATGCTCTCCCTCGCGTCGCCAGCCGGCAAGGCAGTTGGGGAGTAATAGAGGAAAGAATGAGGAAAAATAACTTCAAGAGCTAGATTCATAGCGAGTTTGACCCTTCAAACTCACCGTTTATCAAAAGAAAGCATTTATCATTTGCTGAACTTCAGTGATTTCCATAGAACATATGAAATATTTCATGGAAAATGAACTATTCACTATATTGTGAACACTGCTATTCAATACTCGTTTAAAATATTCTTCAGTTCATACATTTAGAAGTTTAAAACATTGTTATGCGAAATTTTTTATAAATAGGGACGGATAAATCTTTCTTAGGACTCAAGTACCTCTTTTACTTCATTTGTCACTAATCTTAACATTTGTGGCAAATCATAATAATTGCAGTCAATTTTAGCTTGGTATTCGCATTTTTGACGTATTTAAACGAGAAGAGTCGTAAAAAGACAAAACAAATAATATTTAATTTATCATCCAGATGTGCAAGTTTCAGTAAAACGTTTAAAAAACGTCAAGTCGGGTCATCCGAATTAGAAATGAATATAATTCTGCTTCACATAATACACAAAATTGCAATTGCATGAGTGAAATGCAATGAATCCCTTATTTTCTACTTTCACATTATTAATATCTCTTTTAGTCTACTCTACTTTTGATAACTGAACCATGGATTTGCATCTCATCGTTTTACACAAAACTTAGGCTGAAAAAAATCCTAATATTTGTATCGTTCCCTGAAAATGTTCCCGGTCGGAGTTTACAGGATGCTACGTTTCTCGATAGACAAAAAATTTTGCATTTAGAATTCGCTGTCGTGGAGAAATTTCAACGCGTCGGGGATACTTATCTCGAGATGTAACTGGAGACTAGCTTGAAATTTCCTTTCTTTTTTCGCAGTTATTTTGCAAAGAGGAAAGGAAGCCAACAGTTCCGAGCCTCTCAGCACGGGATGCAGCAGTAAGTTCGGCTCCTATTCTCTCAGCGGAAAATTCTCGGCGATCGGTGGTGCTCGCAAGGAACAATTGTTCTAAATTTGAACTGCAAGAATTTTCTCACGGAGATTTCCGTTAAAAATCAACGAACTTCCAGATTTTGATGAGTTTTAAAAATCCCTTGCAATACGAAATGTGCTCTAATTCAAGATGAAGACTGTGATTATGCTCTAGAAAGGGAAATTACAAATTCCTTACGGCACTGACTTTCAGGCCATTAACACTTGAGGAGAAGTCCCAAATTTAAATTACCAAATATACCAGTGTCCTCAGTTCGAAACCCAATCGGTCTCTAACAGGATCAGCAATCATGGATGGTAGCTTATTTTCATGGCAGCCCTTAAAAAGCAAGAATTACGTCCGCTATCTTTGAGTGGACGGCGTCCATTGGTGTGAGGCGCTCCATATCTGCGGTACGTCACCCGCTGCCGTCTGCTCTACATAGAACCACGGATTCTAAGTTGCTTCATTAAAGCTTCTCGAGCGTTGCATATATTGAAAGCGAGCGATAAGAACACGCCTGACTTACTGCTCCTTCACAGACTATTGGTTTGGTAGCGAACTGGGCTCTGATAATGGACTAGTTTGCTATTGGGATGCTAAAGGCCGTACATGTAGACTCCTGAATAGAGTTCTGGGGCCTTCTTGTTTGCAGACTAACGATGCGGGGTTATCGGAGGGTTCACACCTATGCACAAGTCTCCTAAAATCGATTCTGTGCAGAGCTTTGGTGAATTAATTTACCTTTCTAGGTAAAAATGGGAAATTAGTTCTAGGAAGAAGATTTTTTCAACCATAGTCTTCGGTTTCTTAACAAAGTCATAGATCCATGCAGAACAAGAAGTTACTTTGCATCATTCAGGTCCATTTACATTCCAATGAATATGGAATCCCGATTATTCTTATGATACAATTTCCTCAGAATTACACGAAAGCCATTTCGGAGAAGTTGTTAGAAGGTTGAAGGCTAGTGGAACTTTGACGGCGCTTCATTTTTTCAGCGACTCAATATATTGGACACAAATGCCCAGGGCTTCAGTGACTTGAGTACATAAGAAAGAAGGAATTGTGTGAGCGTTCCAGTCGAGTGGTCTGGACGTCGCTTTAGGGCTGCGGGACTCGGGAGGCTTATGCGCTCACCGCACGGACGCGCCGCTTGATGGTGAACTCTTCAAGCATCGAAAATAAGGACGCATGGACTTTTTCTGAAGTTCCTCATTAGGTTTTGACAGGGAGTCGATATTTGTTCCGTTTAGTGTGACCGCCTTCTCTCCTTCCTTCAAAATCTGCTCACAAAAACTGAAACAAATTTCATGCGAGCGTTGATTTGATCTATGAAACGAATTTATCTTACCGTTCATCTTGTCACTGAAAATGATGTAAGTACATTTTATAATGTCGATATGAGCTTGGTGGCTTGTTATTAAATCCTCGTTTTACTCTTCACTAGTGAAAATTCAACTTTCCTGACATGTAAGTATAACTTTGGTTTATACTTAATTTCATACAACGTTACTCAAAGCTTTGGCTGAATTTACATTAAGGCTTCTGAGTTCTGTTGCAATTCAATTTAATATATTAATGAGGGCCAGTAAAATATGACATAGGAATACAGTCACCAGCAAGCTATGACTTAAAACAACATAAGCCAGGAAGTCCTCACTCGGTACCATAACGTAAGTCAGCAGATTATAACTAAACAGCATAACGTTAGGCAATAGATTGTAAATGAACTCAATACCAAAAGTTAACCGGTCAAATCTAGATGAAACATTATCAGTCGCCTGCTTTGACTTCTTGGCATGACGTAAGTTAGTAAGACGTGACTAAAGCAGTGCTCAAAGTCAGCAGGTCAGTAGATCAGGATTTACAACAGTAATGCATGTCAGCAGGTCATGACTAAATTGTGCCACGAGAGAGCTGTCAGCTGTACTGAGTCTTTCGCAGCCAATTCCTCAATACAATATTGGAAGTCAGGAGGCATGACTTTTGACATCAACAAAGTCTAATGAGCCATGCATGATAGTTTAATCTCACTCTTAACTTTCCCATTTAGGGAGGTATACCAGAGTGTTGAAAAATTACCATAAAACATTGTTAAATCATTTTTCCTGTCAAATGAGGTGTTCAGAGTAAACGAATCAATAATTTTTCGAGGGAAAATGCAGCGTTACACGATTCCTTCCGATTTTAAGAGCTCGTTAAGGTTTCAGCGAGTACTACGAGAACTTGAATAATATTCTATTCAAAGGCTCAAAAAATGTAATAATTCTTTAAATTTGAAACAATTCAAGTTACGGCTACTGATAGCTCTAACAAATCCTCAGGACTCTGCTGTTGTTGGTAACTAATCACGGCTGCTGTTGTGCCAAGTGATGCTGAATTGCTTAGTGTTACTCACGTACATGGTGCTGCTGATATGCCTAGAGCTATTATACTAGTGTACCTAGTGCTGTTGACATGCCTATAGTGATGCGGACGTGCCTAGTACTGCTGATAGTGGATAGTACTATTGATTGTAATTATGGTGTTGACTGTGTTTCGTGAAAACCTGCAGTGACTGTCTTTGGACTCCGCCCTTAGCTACTGAATTCTGCACAGGTGACCACCTGCTACTGCTGCCTGGTCCATGCCCGTCGAGTGTTCTGTAAGTGTTTGTGTAGAAAGCTGCAACGAAGTTTTGTAAATGACACGTGTATAGTAATCCGAATTGTTATTGAATATTGATTACGTGTCGATAAATGTGTGATACTCTTCTGAACATCGTGACTTTTATTCAAGTTTCTTACTCGGAATTATATCAGTGATTGGAGCATCTCTTATCAGTTAACCAGACTTCGTACACAATAAAGTAAAAAAAAGCCATCACACAAATTTGAGCTGCCCAGCTGATTGAGACCAATCTTAAAGAGAGGTTCTCAAGGCAAAAAACTATACCTCAATTGTTTTTAGAAGTTCATTTTCACGACTCGGATAGTTGAGCGATGTCATTACCAGGACACTCTGTCACAGCTCAGATTTCAGGCCACGCTCACGAGGCCACTGCGTAATTTCAGCTTCAGAGGAACATTAAAGAAGAGAGCCGCCGCTGTGAAAACGGTGTGCCCATCATGCCGTGAAGCTGGCGCTAGCACCGTGACTCCCGGAGACGACGAGCGGCACCGACTGGATAAGATGGAGACAAGTCATCGAGGTGATTGTGACGTCAGAGCACCGGCCGAAACGGTGAGAAGCTGACCAGTCCAGGAGAGTGGCGAGAAACACTTCACCGATCTACAGATACTACATATCAAGAAGCTGATGAGTTGTTTTCCGGTTGTTCGTTCTCTTCTGAAGTTCTTTCTATGTACCTAACACTGAACAGAGATGAATATTGTCCTCAAAAGTGATGAGTAAAACTTTCACCTTAAAGGCACAGAATTATGAACAAAGTGATATATCTCTTTCACAATTGACAAACAAAGCAGAAAAGACTGGACCAGTAATGTTCAAAATTCCAACAATTGGTCTTTTTTTCTGAGGATATGAAGGAAATGTTTTCAATTAAAAAAGAAATGCATTGAAACACTATGGGATCGAAAGTGAATAAATTTTTGGGAGCTCTACATGTACGTGGGACTGAGCTTAAGAGTAGCTCTGTGGCCGAGCGAGGGCAGATCTTGTGACTCTTGATGTTGTGCTAGCTTACCAGGGACGCTATTTTGTTTATTTGATAATAATTTTCAACTCAATGAAACATTTTCAGCTTTTTAAATAGGACATTCCACTAATTGAATAAAATAGTTCTGTTTTTAGTAACACGCAGTTCAGAGGATAATACAACTAACTGAAGTATATGTCTCAAGAAGAAAGAAAGGGTTTCCAGTGTTACTTTTGCCTTCACCTAAAATTGATTGGAGGGAAAAAAAGCATTAAAATTCAGTGACCGTCAGTAGGGCCAGTGATCATAAAGTCATCCTTGTTTCTTCAGCGTGGCAGACGTGTTTTTGGTCGTCGTTGATTCTCCTCATCTTCACGGTAGAGTGGAAATGCCCAAGCCCGTCTAACGCTTGTGATCCTACATTCTTCCTTAGAAACTCTCAGCCACCTTACTCTCGGAGAATTTGTTCAAAAAATTTTAACTGATTAACATGTAAGAAGGATCAGTTCATGAATATATGTGTGCTGAATCAACTAGTCTGAAATTAATCCTCGAGTAAGAAATTTATGAAGAATTTTACGAGCTTGAAATGGGCATGGAATACTTGGTAACATTCACTAGTATAGAATAAAATCCCCTGTGGCCAAACCCCCTCGAAGAAGACCAAAACTGTACTATGGAAAAAGATTGGTAAGTGAAATATGGTAGCCAATATTCCGTAGATTGTTTTCGAACCCTTGGTGACCTGTTGCATAGAAAATGGATTTAAAATTCCACTGGGTGTCAAACATGTGACACATTCTTTCAAGTTAACATTCTGAGCTTTTATTAATTTTTTTTTAATGAACAACTTTTCTATCAAGAACTGAACACGGGTGAACTGAATTTACGTTGAATTTGAATTGTAAGATTTTCTCATTTTTTATAATCTATGTTTTTTTACCAGATGGTTTTCACCTATGTACTTCAGAATATACTTACCATACTTTACGAAGGATTTTCTTATTAATGAGCTAAGATTCTCCAACTGAAGAATGGTACTTCATTATTTTTATCCGTATTAGACATGCTTATGCTCCCTGTATATAACAATAAATACATCAATATGTTTTATTCAAATGCAAATTAACGCGGCGCTTAAAGGATTAAGAATCTGATTGCTAAGTATATTCTCATTGTTCTTTAGAAAATAAATAATTATTGATTAAAAGAGTATCTTTCTCCTAGTAACTGAAGATTTTTATTTTAAAAAATTCTGATTCTGGTCTTGGTAGAACATTGTTGTCTGTAGTGAGTTTCAGTTGAAAAAGTTTCTTACTTTGGTGTACGACTTTTCAAAAAATACGTCAGTGCAATCGCAACTTTGAAATATGGGCACAATTGTTTGACTTGCATATATTGGAACCCAGACAATACTTCACTGGTATGACTCAGGATTCGAAAGGTTTCTTTTTCGTTCATGAACGCTTCAGTAGTTATGCAGATTCGTGCAACTTCCTCTCAGAATACAGGATTTTCACCCTAAATTATTTATAAAATGTCATTAGCATAACTAAATTGAAATTGCACTAGATTCACTTCATGTTCAAAACCAACAGTTTTCGATGTCTATGTCCAGAATATTCGTGTTTTTCCCAACCGGGGTAACAAATTAAGAATACTTCGGCAGGGAAATTGTCAACACTTCCGTTGTTGACTCTTTTCGCAAGTCATTGACAACACACTAATATTAAAACCGTAATAACAGATTTTTCGTGATTTTCTTGGTTTTTCCAAACGTGGTAGAATTTCACTTGATTTTCTAGGATTTTTGAACCGAGGTTTTTGGGATTTTTCACGATTTTCCAACCATGGCAACATATTGAGGATGCTTCGGCAGGAACATAAGCAATTGTCAACGTTTCCAGTGTTAACTCGTCACAAATCAGTGACAACTCATTAATATAAAGAATAGGAAGCCTCAGGTGGAAGAAGTGGGAGACTTGCCACGACATTGTTGATTGTGGTGCTGGACGAGTACTGACTCTCAATTACGGAGGAAAAATTTGGCTCTCAATTTGAGTGCCACTCAAAGTCTGACCAATGGGTACAGAAGGGAATGACTTCAAATCTTCTTCCCAGGTGCGACCGCGTATTCACCCCAGACGACATGAAGAGGTATGAGTAGGAGAGACAGCTGTGTTACTGCTTCACACAGAGTCGTTGTGATACGCATCTTAAGATAAAAAATAAAGGGTTTAAAATGAGAGGAAGCTAAAGTGAGGTCTATAAATTTCTTCAGAGGTGCAACAATCTCTCACAACTTAGACAAGAAGAGCTCCGCAGTGAGGCTATACACGGTATCCAGCCTACCGAGGGCTGCCCGAAATGTAATGCTAGCGAAGAAGATCGCTCGCGACGACCGCCTTCGTGCTGACGCGCCGCAGAGACGCGCGCGTCGCAGTCGCTGCGACGTGGGAAAGCGGCGGTGTCCGGGATGTTGGTCGCTGCGCTGCAGTTTTTGCAGCCCAATTACCAACAGATTTAGTTAGTGGCGCACCTCCAGTGGCGTGTCTTCCTGCCTCATGATGCTGTATTCAGAATAGATGGCTCACGATCAAACCTGAAAAATTGTTCTATAAAATTACAGGATTTTTGTTTGAGAATTGTTCTTTTAAAGTGCAGCAAGCATGCGGATGAAACTTTTTCTCAAAATGAAAAACATTTCATCCTAGGTACATATAACTGCCACATAAATGTTAACGAAGAGGAAGCTTCACAGTTTGAAAAAGTTGTAGGTGTTAAATTATACTGATCGAAATTATTAGATTTCATTCACGACTTCATTCACGCTTTTAAGTATTTCGCTATGAGTATTTCTACAAAGCTATGACACCAATATCGCAATCCTGACACGCATAACCCTTGCTATGCACCACTATTGTATACGGTATGTAATCACTGTCTCAAGGGTTATGATATTCTTTAAACTAAAATGTGAAATTGATCAATACTCCTTAATGTATTTACGAGTATATCTATGAGTTACGTCGATTTCTGTACGTTACATAACTAAAAATTGGACACACTGATGATTCGGCTGGGGAGACTCGATGTACCCAGAAAACAGGATTTTTCTTCTGAAACATTGGTTATAAAACACGTGTATGAAGTGAGAGCATCTCACGTGTGTTGGTGCAATACACACGTGTAGTGTGAGCATCTCACGTGGGGTGGCGCAATACACACGTGTAGTGCGACGTAGTTGCAGGGTTGTAGTAAATGTTATGTGGCCCTATGTACCACTCAGCTTGGAGAGATAGAACAATAAACAAAAAATACTAAGAGCTGAATAATTTCAAGTTCCTATACTGGATTGAAAAAGACCATAATTTGCAGTTGCGGAACATGGAATTCCAGCCTGGTCTTCTTTGCGTGGCACCAGTCGTGGCGGTGCCCGGCAGCCCCCACTCGGCCGTGCATCCATCAGAGCACAGCGATGCCGCCGCCTCATCCATCGCTGTTCGCCTCAGCCTCGCTGACAATCCTTCCCGCGCGCTGGAACTTGCGGCGGCGCACAGTAGAGGACTTCCTTTTAAGCGAGGCTTTCCAGTAGACGGTAGCGGTGATACCATCACCAACGCGACGTTTTTGGCAGCAAAAGCATGGTGAAGTGTGACGAACGAAACCATTCGCTGTATCAGAGGTCAAAGTCGAAAAAGTTAGCAAAGAATACTTCGGATGGAAATTGCTATTGCACGCTGAGGTAATGGAAGCTTAGATGTAATTTTACTCACGATTTTAGTACAAATGTCATGATAATATCGCCCAAAGATTATACAAGCTAACATTCAAGCGTTAGAGGATCCGTAGCCCTTAGTTCCTGCGAACCAGTGCTTGCGAGGAAACTTTCGTCAGGCAAACGAGCGTCATTTAAATATTTCTTGAGAATATTTTTTTCTTTTGAACGTAACAGCAGCAGTTTTGGCGTTTCAGTCCAGCGTTTCTTTCAGTTCTACTCACTTCACAGTACAATTAACCACTGTTTCGTTTCTTTCAGTTCCACTCCCTTCAGTGTACAATTAATCAGTGTTTCGTTTCTTTCAGTTTCACTCACNACTGTTTCGTTTCTTTCAGTTCCACTCCCTTCAGCGTACAATTAACCAGTCTTTGAACCCTGGCTAAGGTTCTTTGCGTACGCTCATCCTCCGAGAGCTCGCTGAGATGACATGTCCGTATACAGGAGGCGTAGACCGACCAGTTGTAAAATCCTTGCGTCGAAATTTTCATTTCAGAGTTGTTTTGCATCAAGATTGACAGCTCAGCCATTACGTTCAAAGTTCCGCACGTACGGGGTGAATAAAAAAAATTTCGGCTTGAACTTCCGTGGTTAATTTTCCTCGATGTCGACTTGTTTTAGAACGAAAGTGGATAGTTTCGTCCAAAAATGGTCTTCAAGTGAATTCAGCTTCAGTGAAGGTAGGACACATAAAACGACTCCTACAAATTTGAAATTAAATCTCCCGTTATTCTTCTCTAATCAAGTTAGGCAGCTCGGTAGAGGAACATCAATTTGATTGCCTTCGCTGCGCATTCTTGTCCGACAATCCAGTCGATCCCGTTTATTAAACTGGCTTTTAACAACACAAATAGCAATTCTTTGTCGAATCAAAATTGTAACACAAATACTTGTGTTTTTTCAGTGTTTTATATGGACATCTTCAACAGCTAAGGAAGATTACTTGCTGGCTAACTCAGATCTCTGAGAAAACATAAGTGTGCGGTGAGAAAACTGGTCAAATCGAATGTTCATATTACATATTGGACATTAAAACTGCTACGTCAGATTTACCCTTGATATTTTAGCTTGAACAGATTTCATTTCTTCGTTCAATATTCAATTCCTACAGCCCATACATTTGCTTTCACTTTGCTGCTTGATGGAAGAGCGTCAGCTTTTCAAAACAATGGACTTCCAGCAGGGAACTGTGCTGGCCAATGAGGCAGCTTTTATGCTCTCTGTTGCTCTTGGAAGAGGTCATATTTCCTGGAATTTACTGACAGGCATCACGTCTGATCTTGAAGCCTCGGACAGCTGAGATTCTGCTGTGTAAATCGAATTTCAGCAACCTGACTTCATTGAAAAGATATCAAGCTTTGTACAGCTAAGCTCTGCAGAGCTTATAATGTAGTTTAACCATGCGAAACGTAAGAGAGCGACATCGTCAATGCAGGATAAAACGTATGTTATTTGTATTAAAATCTATATTTTGAGACAAGTCCTAATGTCACAAGTACTATTTCATATTTGTCATTTCATTCGCTTGCCTCTGTCGGGCTTGTGCTAAGCTGCCTGATTTCAATTAAACCACCAAAGAAAGAAGCAAGGAACGAGGCGGAGCCGGAATACTTCGGGGAACTACTACTGTTGTTGAGATTGAATTTGACTGATTCATGCCTGGAGTTGAAAAGTCATTGAGAGCGTGCTCAATTTCTGACCAATAAGCTTGCAGTCACCAATTTGGCAGGGCATAAAGAAATTCGTGGGTAACGTGGTTAATTTTGTGGAGCTCCACGCTCGAGGTTGTGCAAGAATCCGGTCTAAACTTCTTAGTCGACAGCTGCAAATCTGCCATCGATGCTTGAGATATCCTTTAGCATAAAGTCTGACTGTTAATGAATATTAGGATTTTGACTGGATGCACTGTTAATCGAACGTACACTGCCTCTTCCAGATACGACGTTAACCCTCTGGCTTCATTTCATTTTCTGTTGTGACGTCGAATTTAAAATTAAAGAAATCCTAAATAACAGAAATCGTTTAGAACGAGTGTTCTCCAAGAACCATAAAAAATTAGAAAGGTTTGAAAGTTAAAGAGTAGAAAAAATGACTCACAAGGTAACTAGGCATGCCACACAAGGTGAGTAGAAGGCATGCCACACAAGGTGAGTAGAAGGCATGCCACACGAGGGGAACAGGAGGTATACCGTAGAGGCGTAGACGGAATGCTTATGTATGTGCATGTGAATGCGAAGTGAATTGGAAACAAACTGCAGTTTTCCTAGGAATTACAAGAAAATTTCTTTAGAGAAAACTTTGATTATTGTATTATGTGTTATTTTTCGACCTGAGTGTCTCACTGTTTCACTCCCTAACAGAGTTCGTGAACATCTTCTTCTTTACAGATTGTACTTCCCACTTGCTTATTGCACTCGACCGATGTACAGTAGTTTGCGCGGTGCACAAAACTGCAAAATCGCTTATTCTTGTAACCATCACTTCCCACTGGAACCATATCTGACTTGATCACGATATCAATAATTCGCTAAATTATTCAGTCAGTGAACAATTTTAGTCAATTGTTGTTAGACGTATAGGAAACAATGAAAATTACGTCAAATTTTTGCTTCTTTCGTTCCATAACTTAATTAAATTTGAAGGCTATGTTTTGCAGAGTTTGGGAAATCTGGACAACACGAGCGATGGGCTATGTCATTTGTTGTTCACTTTATCTTGGTGGTACACAGGCTTGGATTGCTATGCCGCAGTGACGACTTCCCAAAGGCTTTCGCGGAGATGTTTGTTCCGGTTTGTGCGTGTTTATTTGCACCCATGGGCGATTTGTTGCCAAACGGTTTTCAATTTTAAAAATATGACAAAACTTGGTATTGATTGAACGCTTGATAGGGTTTCATTCAAATGACGCATGTGAAAAAAGACGTCCAACGGGTTGTATGCAAACTTGACGACAATGGAGTTGGACCCAGCGATTTGAGACAAAGCAGAGGGAATAGATATGGCATCAAACAACATTCGAACACTCAACCACCCAATAGAAGACTTGCAAGTTTTTGTTCATAACAGTTACTCCAGCGTACCGAGTGAATGCAGAGTCTGATTCGTAAACAACAGGTCCAGGAATGACAGGGAGCTGAACTTCAAGTTGCGTCGCAGCTGAAAGAATCTTGATCAAAATATCGAACTGGTCTCCTTTGGTTAACTCAAGGCTGCTGGACTCGGATATTATTTCTAGTGGAGTTTGAATGTAGCATGTCGAGGGGGATTGATTCCTTTATAAGTGCCTGCCGCGGGTTATTGAGGCAAGCTACTCTTCAGGAATGATGCAAGCGCACCGAGACCTGAAAGTCGTACCCAAACCTCTGCAATTACGGCGTTTCGTAAGGGTCTCGTCCGTTCCATGTCAGCCGTCATGCCTCGCAGCTACCTGAGCACCAATTTCTCAAAACTAAATGTTTTTCAAGAGAGTAAGATTTTTTCCCGTAGTGAACATATCCCTCAGTTTTCTCATTATTAACGCTTGATGTGAAGAAAAATCTGTTTTGGACTATCGGAAATCTGATTTGAAAAGAAAAACTGATTAGAGACACATTTTATGCGCTCGTTGGGGTGTGTGATAACTGAACTACAGGTATTATAGAGCTTATAACGTCTCCAGCGAAACCTGTGGAAACCTGTGAGAACGGTTTCTACTTATATCAGCCGACGATAAGTTCAGAGGGTATAAATTAAATAAGGTGAGAAGGTATACTCATATGAGTCGTCATTGCGCTCTAACGCTGCATGCGTGAGGGCTCGCAATTCACAGCTTTTCGAACTGGAAGTGCAGAGGCTCAGTTTTCAGAGGAGCAGTTCGAATAGTAGAGAAAAATTATTTTAGGCATGTACATATTGAGAAATTTAATACAAATCCATATATCCACAGAGAACTGAATCAATGAACAATGATTTGCTTCATCTACCAAACTTACCCGACTTCAGGCTTCGTGCGAGAATTAAACGCTTTCTCTAGTTGGGTATTGTACTTTGCTCTCATATGACAATTGAAACTATTAAAGTAGAGCAACTGGTTTAGTCGCATAAGATGAAGGGTAGTCAGACTTGATGGAAGGTTCGTGCGCTGACCTTTCACTGGTGATGCGATAATGGAGTAAAATGTTTCACAAAAACCCGTCTTTGCAAAATTGAACGAGCCTAAATCGAGGCTTCGTTATTGTAGGTATTCGTTTTAAGTACACTTCTTGGTTGTAACGGACCGTTGGAGCTGCTTTTTATTCAGCCACTCAAATTTACCTTCAACGATTTTTCGCCCTAAAATCAACCGTGGCTCAGTCGTTAAAGGAAATTTTACGATAGTTAATGAGTCCAAAAATTCCAACGAAGTGCTGGCATCTGTACGGGAACTGGCACCATCGATACTCGTCATTATCTAGGCTAAAAAACGTGTGGTCCAATCACTGCCCACGTGTGCGTCTCCATATGGATACCGACCACCAAGGAGGCCATATTACGCTGGAATCTCAGGAACGAATAACCCTAAAAAGAGCTCAGCTTGACTGTTGTTCCGAAATGTATGAATTGTTAACACGAAGAATGCCAAGTCCGCAGGGCTTTAGTCGCACGGGAATTAGAGGAAGAGTACCTCAATGAAACTGAACACATTGTTGATGGTACAATCCTCAGAATGGAAATTACCAGAATTTAAAGATCATTGGGTTGGGGAAGATTACACGGGCCTCATTATTTGTACCAGTAGGAATTCATTTTGGAGGTTACTCCGGTATTCACCAGTTTCTTCTCATCTCATTATCGCACAAGAAGCATGTTCAGAAAAATGAATCCATTTATATTTTAGCAAAATCACTAACTGCACTGAAACTACTTTCAAGTATGAGGGATTTGAAGTAGCAATATGTTCAAAGGTGCGTTATGAAAATATTAAATGAGATGTGGACCGCATGTAATAACAGATTTGATTAGACGCAGGAAAGGCAACCTATCCACTTCACCGTCAGGGGTGATGTTGGAATGAGAGGGCATAAAGTGTTGCGTGGAGCTGATTGTTGATCGAAGTTTCTATTCTGAAATGAAACTGTATTTTTTTATTGACGTTTGCTTGGAGGATCAGTGTATACAGTAGTGGTCTGTATAATGCAATGCTACAGCTATAAGGAGCTTCATAACTTTGCATGAAAAAGTTCTAGTTTAAATCTGTTTTTTTTTGTTCCATTGGACGCAGCGTTTCAGCTCCGCAAGCATTCTGATGTAGGAGAAAGAAATCGATTCCCAAAGCAAATATTGATAGCACGTCCTGCGTAGAAGTTCGAATGTTTAGTTATTCTAAATTGTTTTGTATTGATTATGTATATCACAGACTGAATTGTAACGTTGATCACAACATGTTTCGTACAACACGTTTCACGGCCATAGGACGTAACTCTTCGCTGAAAGCACATCGTCTTTTTGCACAAGTTGTGGCATCAGCCACGTCATTTGTACTATTTGAACAACCTTAAATTTCAATATGATCTTATAATAGTTATACACTGAATTCATATTGACATTATTTTAGTTCATCTAAATTGTAATTTTAAATTCAGCTCACCAATGATGACAGTCAAATTTTGCTTTCTGTTGTATCATACAAATAAGGTCATTTTTAACGGGAGAAGTGAATTATTCAAAATTCGCATTAGTGAATAGAAAAAACATGAAATATTGAAGTTTTGATTTAAACTCGAGTTGTAATTGATCTCATGAATCCTAAATACTGTCCCGAGCATGAACACTTCTTGGGAAGCATTTAATTTCTCACTCAGCTGCAACGTACGTTTCCAGCGACGGAACTCTGCCCCAGTGCAAAAAAAAAGCGAAAAGCGAAAAAATACAAGAAAATGAAATAAATGAAGAGCACTGTATGAGAATGGATTGCCTGTATCCAATACGAATACCAAGCTCTTTCATATATCTTGGAGAATTGAATATTTTTTGTTACTAGATGTTTTACGCAAGCTTATAATTTTATAACATAACTCATCAAGTCTGAATACATGAATATCACTGAGGACCATGAGCTATTTCTAGTAGGTGATATTTCTATTTGGACCTGAAATTCATTATTAAATGAGTACCTGTAAAGCAAAATAAATCGAGTCTCGAGGTAAACTAAATTAAAGTTTTTTACTAAACTTTGAACCTGAACAATAATTGAAAATAAGCATGTAGAGGCGCTGTATAATCAATAACACTTCTATTGTCGTTTCTTTTTGGTACCATTGTTCTTATTCGGTATTATTACCATTGAGCGTTCAAAAAAATGAACGCTATGCCTTAATGGGCTAATCTTTAGAGTTATTTAAGCTTTCTATAGACTTAGCTGCCTAAAGTCGTCATTTTCGTCCCAAATTTCTGATACTATCTTCACATTTCTAATGAATAGCAGTAATATTGAGTTGATTTTCTCGTGTTGGTATATTTTGGAGAGATGCTGTCGAAGTAAATCAGCACACAATATTTAGATGCAATATATTACTGCTAAGCTTAAGCTTACCCTAATATAGAAAATAATTTAAGTTTGGCCATTTAAATTTAGAGAAGCTGGTCGTAACAGAAGGCTGTGTTGAAAACGCTGGTCTCCTTGTGTGCTAAATGAAGATTAATTAACAATTAACTTTAAAGAGAAATTTGACAGCAATGGATATTCACGAGGAGTTTTGAAACAATGTTTGCGCTTTTTATACTCTGCATATCCTGCACGTGATCAATTTGAAAATCGGAACGAGCGATCTTCCCTTACAAAACTTCCATAGAAAATCATTCTCAAACGTCGTGGTTGGGTCTCCAGCCTGAGACAAAGTCATTTTTTCGTATAGATCTGTTTGACCCTCTTGAAACTACTTATGATGATACCAGAATTACATATGTTGAGAGGAATATCCCATGAATGTAGATACATACACAGAAATTCACATTATCAAGAGTAAAAGACTCGAACCATTTGATGCGGTTCAATGAATCCAATAAGTATTAATGCATAAAGACCTACTATATTAAAAGACGTCTTACCAGCAACGCGGTGAGATAGGGAGCTACGGATGATGAAAGACCGCAGAAGAACGTGTTCTGGTCACGTCTTGATATATGAACATGCTTTGCTTAAAAATATTTTATGACTTGGAAGTCTTTGGCATATTTTACGCGAGCAAAGTACGGAACCAATGCAGTTCCAGCATGTGACCTTCTTTGACAGTAGGGCTGTTCCTCATACTTGAAGTGCGTGGCTCGTGTTCTTGGACGTATTTAGTCCTGCAAACAGAACTCATTTTGCTATTGAGTAGCCATAAACTACTCATAGGTCATTTCTGTGCCCTTCACCAATTTTAAAATTATTTAAAGTACATTGTACTGTACGCAGATTAATGAGGCGGTGCTTTGCAGGACTAAAGCATTAAAATAATTTTAAAACTTTTGGCTAAATATTTTAACAACACTTGCGTTCTGACTGAAAAGCATACGCTATAACGAAAACAACAAGGAAGAATACAACCCTCCCTCCAGAATTCCGCGAAATTAACATGTGTGGGAGCAAGAGCGGCACGAAATCTGCGAATATTTACGAAGGATTTTCTCGCCAGCTCGGTTTGATAACCCGGCAATGAGCCCAAGTGTTGTGACTGGTCAAGAGCGATGTTTGCCCACTGCACGCGAGACGCTTGCCAATTTAGCGCCGTAAATGCTTCATGGAGGAGCTCCTGAGCTTAAAAAGGATGTTCAAAATATGGTCCCTCTTCACTGTCAAAACATGTTGCTCAAAACTATATATGTAGTTCCATTATAAAAGTTTACTCCCGCTCGGTAGGGCTTTCACTCTAAAATTTAACTTAAATTACCTTAATTCCTAAAACGATACAAGTTAATATTATGTCTTATTTATTAAGTGATATCCTCTACAAATCAGAGAATGGTATTGCAACTAAAACGTTAAAACATTTAAAATGCTCTACGTCACGCCTAAGTTTGTCAGGGCCAAATCAGAATGGCATCTGGAGCACTTGACAGCGATCACAATGGACTCTCGGGCAGTGAGACGCTACCTAAACAAAGTAAAACATTAGCTGCCTCTTAAAAAAATAGGCTGTGCACGCCTCCGAAGTCTTGAGTCGAAATAAAAACACAGAGCCGAATGCGAAGCAAGGCCACAGATTGTCCCTAATCAAAGACAGCAAAGTCAAGAGCACCAAATGCAAGCACTTGAGATTGGACGGCGGAGCAGAGGCACAATGGGCTACTCTGATCCAAATAGTTTACAGAGCCAACACTTTCGCTGCCATCGTCTTGTGTCCGTAGGAAGGGCGGTTGAGTGCGAAGGAAGAGGATGGTGCGGAGAAGGGCGTCGTGTGGCGAGCCGACACCGTGTGCAGTCTATGACGGGCGCCGCTACCGCCTTGCAGTACAAATTAACTGAAAAATGAAATATTGGTATGGAATTACTCAACATATATTTATGTGTTGTTTGTATTGTGGTGTTTAAATAGCTCAGAAATCAAATTTCGTAGGAAACAGGGAATTCATTGGTACTTTCACGGCTACATGGTTGTCTGGCAAGCATACTCTGTATGTCTACGCTGTATAAAAATGTCAAAACGATTTTCTTCCGGCAATATTTTGTTTTTGTTCCGACACCTGGCGATTGTTATTTCCTAACTCCTGCTGTGGCAAAACAACATTAAATATCCATTATTTCGATTTGCTTTCGGAAAATACTCGTACAAATACAAGTAAAATTCTGGGTATTATGATACATTAAAAAAATAAATATTCATAAAATCACTGATATAACCACAAAAAATGAAGTTTTTGCATGAAAATTACTTTCTTTTTATGCATTCTGATTTGTTATGAAGAATTTGGAAATTATGGTTTTTACCTAGGAAGAAGACTGATAGGAAATTTTATAACACGATTAAAATTATTTGAATCGTGAAATTGTTGAAAAGGTTGTCATGATTTCTTAAAGATTCAGCGAAATGCGAAGAGCACACTTACATATATTCTACGTTCTATAGACAGCGTGGATTCATTTTTTGCTAATTGTTGTCGATCGTGTGCTCGAAATTTAAAATATGATGTGTTGTTCTACTGTTCAGAGCAGAGAAATAAAAGACCCGAGATTAGAAAGATGCATTGACTCTCTCAGTATTGAACAATGACAAAATTATTGAATATTGGAACTCACAGAGTTCGAAAAACAGGACTATTTTTGGAAGAATTAATTCTACGGCAAAAAAGGATGCTCTAACTAAACAGTACTGTAAAAAAATTGTTCATAATCAGTCAATGAATTAATTTTCTGTTTTCCATCGCAAATAATTTTTTTGCACATGTATTTTCGGCTCGTACTTTTTTCTTTTTGTAGAATGTCTTGCAGTGAGGAAAATTTATGACCACGCTACACTGATAACCTTACAATCGCACTGACAGCGCACCTGGAGCTAAGCATCGCGAGAATCCTCGTCCTAATTTATTCTGTAGTAGCACAGATACCCAGCGCCCTCGTCACAGCGGTATAGTTGTAACAGTTTATTTTGTAACTCTTCCACTTAAAGGAAGAGCTCGTTTGGTCTAAGCTAAGTTATTGCACGTAGTTGAATTTGTAATTCTGAGTTCCACTTTTGCAGCGCTGAGTTCCACGTTGAGAATGGTGGCCGAGATAGCAGGTTCAAACCAGAGAGCAGCTCTTAGTTTCCCGATCTGGGTCTCATTGCCATCAATTCTGAATTAAAAAGAAACAACTAAATGCACGGACATTTTGATTAGGGCTTTGAGCAAGTTGAATGCTTAAACAAGTCCTCCATATACTGAACTACTGACGCACTGCTGTCGGGAGAACATTTCTAAATAACTCCAAAAGAAAGTGCGGCTCCAGCAATTTCTTTGTCATACAGGATAATTCTTTCAAGTCACATCTTTTCAAGTCCGTTTCTACATGGTGATTTGAGCACTTTGAATGCATCTCCTAATGGTATCACACTTTATGACATGCTTGAAGTGCAGAAAATAAATAGTTTCTACTTTTTTATTACTTTTGACTTAATTGAAAGCTGAATAAATGTTCAATACATTTATAATCGAAAACTTTTTTATATCTTGTATATAATTTGCATAAATGTGATATGACTACAAACTGTGAAATGAATAATTTACAAATTAATAGGAGCATTAGTAAACATTATGCAAAGGCTGCATGAATTGCAATGGTAGGAAGAAGGCACTATTCATTGCATACATGATGGGATTTTTTGGGGCAAAATATTGGCTTTTATATAAATTAATCGAAACTGCTCAATAGTACTCTAGAATACTAAAATTAAACATGGGTACTGAAACTTCTCATGGCACTGAAAGGAGACGGGTGGATGAGAAAGTTGGGACTGGGAATTCTTTTCTACACAAGTCCCAGCGTGTCTCACTGTAGTGAGTGGCGGACGACAAGTCAATCCCCAGTTAAAAATTGCTCCCGGCATCGCGGGTGATCCCGGCAGTAAGGTCCGGGACGCGGCAGATCCCCGCAGGAATTCATGAGTAGACTGAGCGTTCCTTGTGCACAAATTCACGACAGGCAGCCTACGTTCAGCCTCCGTCGTATGAAAATAGAACAGAACGGCGCAGAGGCTGCGCAGGGCAGCGCCGCCAGGCCCGGGTGGCCGCAACTTGCGGCAGGCCAGAGCAGGAGGTTTCGGTGCAGGCCCACGTGTCAGCGCCTTGGCGGAGCAGAGGGTACGCAAAAGATGCCTGCCCCAAATTGGACATTTCTAAGCCGCCGATACGCAGTTTCGGAACTGACAAAACCGTGAATACGTAGGTGGTCACCCGCGGCCGGCCCCAATCCCGAACAAGATTTTTGACTGGGTCTAGAGTCGGTAAAATTGATGCCTATGTAGTAACCCTGTACTAATCTACCTCTCGCAACTCCCACTCATTCCGCTATTCGAACTCATGCAGAAAAGTATGATCTTCCGGTGCGTTGGACGATTTTACAGTAATTGCCTGGACGTCAGGTTCTATACAGCTTTGGATTTCAAAATCATTGCTCATAAATATTTTCAGTAGGTTTTCAAATTGACTTTGTCGGTTTTTTAATGAGAAAGGAAAAATTGCGAAAAAATGTTACCATGCAACTGAGGCGTTTACGTGCTTTGTTTTGAGGAGAGCAAGAAAATATTCTATTTGAACATAATATCAGTGGAAAAATCATTCCTTCATTCAGTGAAATCAATTGATAATTTAAAATTTGAGAGCATAAAAAATCTCGTCACTAATTTTATCCTAGTTCTTTTCTCTAAAATCGTCCTCAAAATATAATTTCTGGTCTCTTCATCAGAGCACCTGCACAATCAGGTCGCAGAAGTCAATGTTGGGTCCGTAATTAGGTTCCTCTTCTTATTCGTCTTATGTTCCATTGAGAGGTCTGCGTAACTTGAGAACGAGCTCTCCACGAGCGTCCGTATTGTTGATGCTTTTTATTCTTTCGTTTCTAGTCGAGAGATTCTATCGCTTTCATAAATCAAACGAAAATGTAATAATTAGGGTGCAAGAATTCTACGTACTCGTAAGTTCAAAATGCAATTGCATAACAGTAAGCATCACAAATCAGGGAATGATTTTCAACTGGCTTACACAGGTCGTAATATTAAAAAGCTGCATATCAGCTCAGCCAAGCCCGATGGATTCACAAGCCCTGCATTTTAAATACATTAGAATATATATTTTTTATGTTCTTAAAGTGACGTTAAGAATTGAAAAAAGTTTAAATTTCTACATCGTTAGAAGAATGGCGTTTGTTATGAGTGACACTCTCAAACGAGATGGCCATTTGGTAGTATCATGAATATTCCTATTTCTTCTAAGTTTGAAATTTAATTGGCACATCTAGAGCATTTCAGAAAAACCATTTTTTTAACATTCTTCGCTAGAACGAGTGAGTATGATTCAAATGTAACGTAGCCGTTCACGATACCTTTGAGGAAAGTGCGTGATCGAACTTCGAAGTTAGAGCCATCGTGCGTTAGCGGTGGCTTTGTGATTCGTTCTCATGTTCATTTGAACAAAAATGTATTGATAACTACTCTTCATCATCAATGCTAGACATACTCAATGAACGAATACGCAGGCTCGAGCAGTTTTGGCCAAAAAGTACCACTGTATAATGAATACGTGACTGATACGAGAGAAATTTAAGTGCTCGTAGACTTTTTCATCGAACGTGAGTGAATGACTTTAGAAGTACTATGTACTTGTGACCAAATCAAAACGCAACGAAAAACTTATAAAAAGGTAGACAGAATGTAATGCGTGAAAAAACATTCATACATACAAGACTCAAGGATGTGTTCCACGCGTACGGCACATCTTGTACGGCTTCAGTTATGGGTTCACTACAGTGGGCATTCCACAGTCCTGGCGTTGCTATGGCGCATGCGCTTGTCGCCGGCTACCTCAGTGAAGTGTCTGTCCTCTTCACGAGATCTGGGCCTCTCTCGTAGCATGGGGGTCAGCACCGTCTGCAATAGTTAGAGTTCCTTCTTTTTTTAGCTCGCCCAATGATCTAAGTAGAAATACATTTAATGAAGTTCTGATTCATTAGCTGGCATAAGAGATGCCCAGTATCTGTGGTGTAAATTCATGAAGCGTTAACTGGATTTTATCAGTTTATTACTCAAGCTTTCACACTTGTATGAAGAGTGCGTTTTAAAGGGAACAAGTGGCGACTGTTTTCTTGACTTTCAACGTGTTTATTCATATATTCATTACGGTTGTTACAATGAATTAAATAAAGTATTAAGAAAAAACTGATCACAGTCTTCATCATACAGCGAATGAAATAAGTAGAACAAGGAAATAAATAGATTCCTTATATTTATGATATTTATTTAAAATTTATTTAATGATTGGTTCATATATTCCCGAAAATTTTAGGAGCCTGTTTATAGAATTTGAAATAAATTATATAAAATTCTCCAAAAAGACGTTCCTAGCGTACATAAGAATATGTTCGTAACATTTTTGGTAACTCAAAATTGATTTTGTGTCCAGTTTCGGTAATGTGTTGAAATACAAGCGAAAATTACTCCTAAGCCGAAGCTAAATATTTATGCTGAGATATTCTATACTCGAGCTCCTTTTTAGTTTCATTCAAGTAAAACAAAGTACATTCTTTTCTCTTACAGAAAAAA
>VOMN01109091.1:0-11335 GCA_014899125.1 Orchestia grillus | reverse complement strand
CGGAATAAACGATTTTTCTTTCTTTCTTTCTTTCTTTCTCTCTACAACTCTTCCTAATGAAAACGATGTTACAAATGTTACGATACCAAATACGAGTAGAATAAACAAAGAGTTACAAAAGGTTTCAATGTGGCTTGACTCCAATAAAATAAGCATCGATATCGATTAAACTGAGTGCATGCCATCTTCCTATAAACGAAATGCAAGTCTCATGTACATCAAAATCGATGATGGCCAGATCGAAAATATTAATCGATCAAAATTCCTCGGAATTATCATCAATAAAAATTTGACCTTTAAAGAGCATATATCGTATATTGGCGGTAAGGTATCGAAATGCATGAGTAAGGAACATATTAACAGCAGAAGCGTTGAAAATAATGTGCACATCATTAATTAATCCGTCTCTGCAATATGGCATAGAAATCATGGCATGGAACAAACAAAAACAAAACAAACATACTTTTTGCTCTGCAAAAATAGGGCCATCAGAGCGATCAGTAATTTGGAATATAATGCGTATACAAAAACATATATAAATGCTTGAAAATTAACAAGCTTCCGGATCTCTACCAATATTCTCTCTGTATATTCATGTATAAAAATTTGAGCAATAAAGGCATAAAGACCTGAAGCAATTAGTTTCTGCTCAAACAAGCCATCATAAATATATATGACTGAGAATCGAAGTATATTTATACTTCCTTACTTTTCCAAAACCAGATCACAATTTAGTTTTCACTAAAACGGTGTTAAAAACTGGAACTCATTGCTTTCTGCCGTTCGTGAGCTAAGTACACTCCAAGCTTTCAAAACGAATCTTGAATCCTATTTCTTATCAAGGTACTGAAGATGGCACTTGTTCAATATTATTGTAGTCTCATATCATTAAAGGACTGTTGAAAACCTCACTAAATTATATGTGAGTAAATTAATTCAGAGTATATTATAGAATACATAGTCTTCATGGACTTCACATTACTGAATTCCTAATTTTAAATCATATCTTTTCCTCTCAATAAATTCTGTACCTGATTAGTCGTGTGTAAGTTGAGAAATGTATTAGGGTATTTATAAGTATGTGTAGTTTATCTTATGGTCCGTCAGGATGCCCTAAAAATCACAGAACTTATTTGGGCCCAAGTAACTATATGTAATACTGTCTAGTATAATAGTATAAATAATGCGTGTCTGTTATAACTTTAAAGGATGTAAAACACTTGTGGTAATAAATTGTTACCATTGGTTGAATTGTTACAATAAATTAGTGCCATTTGGAGTTGTGTCAAGAAACTGACGCACTTCTCCTCCCGTTCCTCTTTCAGAACATTGGTTCTAACTTTGAACCATCGACGTAAATGTTAAGTACCTTTATTACCTTCAACACGGTTAACCGTCAGGTTTTCAATGCTTTACAACCATTAATGCATGAGGGATGTGAGGTTTAAGCTTCCTTTCTCGAGGGAAGCACTCTGTGGTTACTTGAAAATCAGTACCTGAGCCGAGGGTCGAACCCTAACGTCCCAACTGTGAGGGTATCACGTAAACCAATACGCCATGGAACCCCATGACAGAACCTCAAGTTGGAACTGTTCCAATGAGACGGCGCTACTTCGGATCACTGTAACATATTGCTCGGCAGTTTATATGCTGCCCGAATAACTTCCTATTCAACCAGCAATGTTTTTCTCAAATCGGAGGTACCTACGAACATATTTCCTCTCGAAGGTTTAATGTAGCTTTGCTTGCAAAACCGTAGAAAAGAGCATCAGGACAACATTTCCTGTGGGTAGGCTGCACTCTCGTTTAAACTAAGTCACACCACATGTTAAAGTAATGATATTGTGTTTGTCGAATTAGGTTCATGGGGCGGAAAAGACTTAAATGTTGAGTAATTTTTGTCATACCGTCATCGCCAGCAGTTGTCGTACGCGCGGCAGCGGCCACGACCATCATCACCATCACCACTGTCGTCGTCGTCGTCACCACCACCATCGTTAACATCATAGGTCACCGCACAACTCTTCTTGTTCAAATAAACTGTAACTCTAATGTTAGATCTTATATTTATTTATACGCAAACGTGATGTTCTGGAAGTAGAATACCTAAAAAAAATTTATGCGCTGCTAGGACAACACAAAATCAATAAAGTCACTCTGTGTACTATATTGGAAGAACAGAATTTGTTTTGGGATTTTATTGCAACTAATATTACTAGCATATAATTTTGCTCCTTGGACTGTTTAATAGAGGACTGTTTTTCATTATTGACGCCTTCTTAATAAACTGCCGGCACTCATTAACACCTACTTAATGCATTCTCCATCATCATTAACGCCTACTTAATACACTGCCTGTCAATAACACGTACTTAATGCATTGTACATCGTCATTAACGCGTACGTAATTCACTGCCCAACCTCATTAACACCTACTTAATGCACTGCCTGAGTTAAGGACCCTATCGCGACCCGACGAGGAAGTAAAAGAAAAAGAATACACAGACATACAAAAAAGGTCAAGTTATTTCGTGAGACGCAACATTCAAACTTCCACTGGACAGACTACAAGAATGGCATCGCCGTTGCCACCTTCTAGAATCGTCACAACCCCCTCACCCTTTGGCAAACGTAGCATTCGAAGTCTCTCTGAAAACATCGAGATTTGGTCGACGTTCTAACGTGTGTCCCCCCTCTCCACCGTGAGAATTCATCTTCGAAGTTCATCTATGGCCGTGTTCTGGTGCTATGCATAAGCCAACTTATTATTTATATTATTAGGGAATATTTTACACTATCGTCAGTTGAATAACTACTTCTATTTTATGATTAAAGTGTAAAATTTCTAAAGTGGCGGTCATGGGCACACCCTAACGGCCTCTCAGGGCCTAGATAATGCACGTATCGGCCATTTTCGCTCAGTGATTGGACACTATATAAAGACTGACGGGCTACCGATAGCATTCATTACCCGAGGGTCTATCGTTCGTGAAAGTGCGTAGCCTCGCTCTACCCTCATCGCCCTCATCTCCTATTTTCAACTGAGTCAGTAACCGGCAATAAAATGTAGAAGGGAAGGCTTCAATTTCCTTGAGGCTTCCTTTTCGTCAACGGAGGCGTTAAATATAAGAAGACCTCCTCAGAAACATTCAACATTCACCTCCGAAAATCAACATCGGACAAGGGAAACATCGAAAGATAACTACCTATCATTTCAAAAACTTACATCTTCGAGAGGCCGCTACCTGCACCTGATAAGGCGTGGGATACAAGATGACCGCCTTATCTACATCCAACATTCCCTTGAGGCCAAGAGAAACATCGGTGGTTGTGTTTCGCGCAGCCGCCACAGGCGTCCCCACAGGGCGTCACGCCAGCGCTCTGCCACCTGAGGTCCTGGCGGCGCATACAGCGACAGACCATCGCTGGAGTCCGGCGTGAGAGAGTAATTATATATATAGTTAGTGTTGTGTAATAAACTACCTGTCCTCATTAACACCTGCTTAATGCACTACCTGTCCTCTCTAAACCTACTTAATGCACTGCATGTCCTCATTAAGACCTGCTTTTAACGCACCGCTAGCACCACTCACCAGGAGCCAGTCGTCCCTCGGCCGAGCGCTGCTCAGGGTGTTAGCGGTTGCCGGGTGCCCTGTGTTGTTTTTCTCTTCTCTACGCTCTATTTTATTTATATGTGCACTGATTTATCTATTTGTGTGCGTTTATTTACAGTATGGTATTTTTCAGTATATACTACTTGCTTATGTACATGTAAGTGTGTACACTCGTTTATGTATGTGTTTCTTTACTTTTTATTTATTTAGCTATTTATTTTACTATGTTGCTTACCTGTTTCTTCTTATTTTTTGTTACTTTTTGCACAAGTTTTAAAAAACGGGGAGTACAAACTTTTTCAAAAGGCGAGAACACGCAAAATAAACACATTTTCGCGAATATCAAATGCTTAAAAACACCTTAGTTCCCACAACACTATGGCTTAAAATTTAACTATAATACCAGTTTATCACATTTGTCTGTATCTAAAACGTTAATTTCAAGTTAAAATGTACGTTTAAATCCGGCAACACTCGATTGTTAAGTGCTTACGAATCAGCTCGCGCTGCGACCTGGTGTTGACGCCATGGCAGGTGTGTCAAATGAAGAAATGGTGGATATTCAAATGGCTTACAGTGCGGCCAACGGCCATGGTGGAGGCGCTGATAGGTTGTGTCAGGAGCGTTTTCCAAATCGATATTTGTCCGCACATTATATCTTTACAAACATATATCGTCATCTCCACGAACAAGGAAGCTTTAACGCGAACAGGGGATGTTATGGTCGTCACAAGGAGTTACGTGATGCAGTAGAGGACGGCATCATGCAGTAGAGGACGACATGCTGCAGTACTTCAGTTCCGTGAAAAGCCTCCTGCAGGAACACGAGCTGCAGCACGTCACGTAGGAATACCAACCAAGATAACGTGTGGCATGCTCTCAATGAGAATACACCTTTACCATTGTCAGAGAGTAGAGGATTTGCTCCACATCGACTACATCCCTTGTGGGCAGTTTGCACGTTGGTACTTGCGCCAAGAACAGGATGATGAAAACTTCGTGGAGCGTGTCCTCTTCACTGACGGAGCCATTTTTACACGCAACGGAATGCTAAACTCACATAACCTGCACAACTGGCAAAAGGATAACCCTCATCAGATGCATCGGTTCAGCTACCAACATCGATTCAGTGTCAATGTGGTGGCTGATATTGTCGGCGATCATCTTATAGGGCCATATCTGATGCCGTCTCCTGTAAATGGACCAGTTTATGTGACGCTTATAAGGGACGTATTGCCTGAACTGCTGGAGGATGTATCGTTACGTATTCTCCATCGAATTTGGTTCCAGCACCACGGAGCTCCGGCCCATTCCGACAGGAATGCTCGCCTATATCAGAACGACGCCTTCCTGAATAGCTGAATAGGGCGTACTGCACCAGTGGCCTGCAAGATCTCCAGTGATGGGTCCTTAAGATTTTTTTTCTGGGGCTACGTAAAATCATTTATTTAGGAAACAATGGTGGAGTTCGAGATGGATTCCGCCGTAAGAATAGAGGTGGCAGTATTTAATACTACAGAAAAACCAAGAGTTTTACATCGCTTCCAGCAATCCATTCGGAAGAGGGACTAGGCCAATATTGATGCCGGGGCAGATATTTCAAACAGTTATTGTAAAGTTTGTTTGATAAAACAACGGTTTATCTAATATTCGTTTCATTTACCATTATGACATGTCTTAGAAACAGAAATGTTTTTAACTGGGCATCAAGGTTAAATTTAAACCTTAGTGCCTTGAAAACTAAGGAGTTTTTTGATATTTAGTATTCGTGAAAAAGTGTTTATTTTGCGTGTCCCTGCCTACTTTCAAAGTGTGGACCTCCGTTTTTTCAACACCCTGTATATTCATTCGTTCATTCATTTTACACTACGGTGATCAGTCTTACACCTTTCACAAACAAATGCATCCTCTGCACAATAACGCATAGAGCGAGAAATGCCTACCATGCAGTAGCCTCATCGCTAATCTAATTCAGATTAACGCACAGTGTACACCGGCCTTAGTTATCCACCAGTTCACACGCGTTTGGGTCTAGTTATCCACCAGTTCACATGCGTTTGGGTCTAGTTATCCACCAGTTCACATGCGTTTGATTCACTATTACGTCTATTTGTTACAATGTTCGATCACAAATGGATAACATTTTTCTACTGTTGAAAATAAAACTCCTTTCAAAGCTCCCACACTCGCGCACACGCGACTGCTCGTTCCGTTTCCAGCAGGTATAGGTGGGCTTCGATGTTCAGGGTGTCCATAAAGTCTTTCCCGGATTCAGGGAAAAGACTTCATGTCTTTCCCCTAAACCCAGACGGCAATATGACTGTATTAGGAATTTTTCTATGCGTTATTGATGATCGATGGTTATCTTATCTGGGAGAAATACATGCCTCGTTAGGGACCATTCGAGGAGAAAAGACTTTTTGACGCCGTGGGCACTGGGCGTCGTGCTCATTTTGTGCGCCAATTGTTGACTTCTAAAATGTTTAGCTCCAAGTATTCGAAGCATGTGTGCTTGACCCGGGGGCAAATATTTCCAAAATCTGGAGCGAAGAAATTTGAACGCAAATTAAATCATGCATGAAACAAGTACATGTATCAAAGACTGCCTGTATATACAACTACCGTAGAAACTGTGCGACATCACAATTGTTACTAATAGTTACTAATAATAATTACAATTGTTACTCATCAGTTGCATTTATCTTAGAGGCCCCTCACACGATCAATCAGTGTCTGAAGACAATGCCGGAAGACACCCAAATATGGGCATCGGATGGGAACTTCGTTCTCTGTTTTGGAGTCAGGTCGGGGCTCCATGAACTTACAAAGTGTCTCCCCATATTTGGGTGTTTTTCGACACCCTCTTCAGACGTCGACTGATCGTATGAAGGCCCCTCCTGTACGCGCGACTCGCTGTGTTGTACCAGAAGTTTTAGTCTATTTCAAACTCCCACGAACAGCGTATGAACTTGCCTCAAAGAACTCACGTATTTTAGTTTTAGAAGCCAAACCGACCGATCACCAATTTCAATCAGCACGCACCTTCTTACGAGTTCTAGAGTCTTATAAAACATGAGGGGCACTTCATTTCAATTTCCCAATCGCTCCACAAACATTGCAAGGAATGATAAGAGCTCCCGAGTGGATCATCTGTCTTCATTTTGGCAACCAAATCGATTTGTGTACGCGCTGCTGTGGCTGTTCAATCATGACGATGCGTCTGCCCACACTACCTCGGCCAGTTGGCCCATGCGTCTGCCAACCCAACTTAACGAATATTTAGCAAGAGGACACCACGGTTTTATGATTTTATCTGCCTCATACATTATTGAATGTTAAAAAATAAAAAGGTTTTAACAATAATGTTCTTGGACATCCCGACTCCGCTACCAATTAAGGAGAACAAATTTATTTTGATCTCAGTATCTGGAACTCTATGAATTAAATATATGAGCATGCATAGCCGTCAGCACTTTCATTACGTCACAATTCTTCAACGTGAAAATCAATAATCATTTCTCTTTTATCATATATGAGAAAATTCGACACCAACATTCGAAATGTACGTTATTGTAATGAGAATCGAATGAAGCTTGGAAGGTTCCTTATAGTAGAAAACTTTCACACACAATCAAGCTGCTTCATTTGCTTCTGTCATACCGTGTCACGGAATGCCCTCCCTATGCGAAGTATAAGACCACGTTAGATGGGTAGAATTGTACGTTCATTGCAGACTTCACGTATGGCGCACCACTATCATCGAAATATTCTAACGAGTTCCAGTTCCTATTCTTAAATTCCATACGTTACATCACCATTATTCTCAGTAGTTTCCTAGGTTCGTCCAATGATGAAATTACGAATTTTCTTGCCCTAAGCGGTTGCTTCGCACAGGAGGTACTCCTCGGCATGGGCAAACTAATAAACAAATTGTCTGATAAGGGACAATTATTGAACAAATTATTCATCGTTTGGCAGTTAACATAATTATGAAAGACGATATTAATGATATGAATTGCAAAGGGAAACACAATTTTTGTTTAGTTTAGTTTGACGGTTGTTTGCGACTGATTTTTGGCTGCTGAATCGAAAACATGCTCTCAGTTTTCTCAAGCATGTCTCCCTTTCGACGTTAAGGGTCTTCACTTTGTCTATAAACCAGGAAATACTGCACTTAACAGTGTTGTGTTTATTCTCTAGAGTATCTGAGGATTTCACTTTCACAGTGAAATATAAAATGAAAATGTACGACCGTACATTTTTACATGGCTATTTTACGTAAGACTGTTTACAAAGAGTTAGGGTAAAAATTGGCATTCGTAGCTGTGGACAATCTCAGTTGCCGCTCCACTGTAGTAGTCAGCCGTGATGTGCGCGCCTCGCTGATACCGTTATTCCACTCTCAAATCTTGCTGAAATGTTCATCTTACTCCTCATTGCCAGCACATCATTTCCCGGGTCGCTAGCAAGCCAGTAAGACGGCTTAACGTTATAGAAATGCAGTACGAGACTCGTGTAAGAAAACCAGGCTCTTTGTAGCTCACCAATATTGCCTTGTGTTACAAATTTTACCAATGTCTGGTTCTTGGGTGAAAAACGTGATTTTTCATATCTTCGTAACTATACACAAAAACATTTTATTACTAGAACTTTACTTAAGTGATCAGGTTCATGAATTTTCAAACTCACCAGTCTTCAGTAAAATACGTGTAATAAATCAATATGATGCGAGTAGAATACAAAAGCCAAAGTTCTTGGGAATGGTGGGTATTTTCTTTTCTTTTGCAGTGAAAGAAGTTAGGAAATAACACTTAATTACTAAGAACAAAATCGTGTTACATATTAGTGTGATGGGATCTATGGACCATAAAATCGTGATTACTTGCTCGTGAATTTCCAAGTAAGTTATCGACGACGTCTCTGAATAATAAACGAGCATTTCTCTCAAGCTTTGGCATAATCCCGACGAAACTTTCCTCACTTACGAACTCCCAAATCCGTAGCCCATCAAGCCCACGGCGTTGATTTTTTTAAATTATCAGTCCAGAAAAGTCCGATATGATGTAATTGAAATGGTCGTTCTCAGTTGGTAAGCTTTACAAATAGTTTCATTAGACCGAGTTTATTGCTCATAGGAGGAGATATTATTTTCTTTTTGTCAACAAGAGGGTCATGTAGAACTTTGAGACCACCAGGCTCGTACAGTAAGATCTTGGAGACCTATTCGTCTCTACCCAACGCTGCTCTTGAGCTCTGCTGTCCCACGTGCGCAGAAGACGACTTAGTGGAACCAATTTGCTGACCAAAAAGCAAGCACACTATTTTGAGGTCGACCCATGTGACCCAATTAGGTTTCTCGTATAGCAACAACTCGATGACTCTTTTCATGTTTCTGTGTTTGTCATAGAAACATAGCTTCTTTTATTTCACAAAGACAGACTGAATGCTGAACTGGGACTACTCCAAATTAAATGCCGTTCTAAAGAGCGATAACTTCAGGCTTCGCTTTGAACAGAAAGTCTCCCTTCATTTGGGTTGCAGTCTGTAACTTTCAATTCCTCTGGCAAATCAGCAATGTTACGGTGGGGTGCAAAACTACTGTCACTTCAATAGTACCCCAGATACACACTTTCTCTGGTTCGAAAATACGACACTATCGTTCCTTGTTGAAAAGAGGGTCTCTTACTCAGTTTTAACGCTAGAAGTTCTGAAGCCTCTTTTGGATCAGCCGAAACTACGTGCAAAAATCACTCAAGTCAAGCTAGTCGAATCTTCTCGTAAATGAATCATCTCTTATCTCAAAATGTCCATCGTTGCCGTCCCAGTTACAGGGGTTGTAGAACGAAGCATAGTCCTGGGATTTCAGTTGAACAAGGTGCCGCACGTTCCGCTAATGGGAGGTCGGGATGTTCTATAATACTCTTACTTTCTTATCATGTCACGAAGGTTTCACCGATAAAAGTAACAGTCTGTGCAATGATCCTTTTGCTCCTGCCATTCATGGATGCACCAGACGCCACGTTACCGCGTCTTCCTGTGGTCCACATCCGTGAGCTCTGGACACGTCCCCTGTGCACCGCGTGAGGGGCTTGAGGTTAGTCTCGATCATAGAGTTTACTTTAAGACATGTAAATTGTGCTGGCTTCATAAATTCGCTGATACTCGCAATTTTGACTTGGAATGGTGAAACTACCTCAGGCATAGGAAGCATATTGGGGTTATTTATGCATTTGCGACATGATCTCAAACACAGGAAATACCTGTGAAAATGAAACTTTTATAACTCCGTGCAAATTTATGTTAGCAGAATATGATAGCAATCCCCTCTATGGGACAGCAGACACCTCTCACCGATTTGTCTGGCGTGTAACCAAAAGCTTACCAAAAGTATATTATGTCCGCAGTAATCAGTAGTATATGATGTCTTCTTACAGACGGCTGACCAACGCAAGTTACAGTTGCTTCTTCAGAAGGTACGCTGTAAAGAAGAAGCTTGACGTTTTAGAAAATAACTGACTTCAGTTTTGGACGCAGCAAGCCGATCGTACGTAGTCTGAATCAGTATAAACCTAGCTCACCAGAATTGGTTATGAAATTTGTTTCCCTGCAGTATCATGTATGTTCTGCTAAAATGAATTGGCTAATTACGTTCGATAGCAACCCGATACTGATACTCGTATATTATAAATAAGATTTAAATGTCGCTCGATGAAGCACCTTAGCTTCTTCGGAAGAAGTTCTGGCACTTTGGCCTAGACCACACTGGTGTGCCCTTGTCTAGGAATGTTGGTCTTAATCATCCTTTCCCAAGGGAAACCCTTGCTTGGGATCGAGCCCTAAATTTTCTGAAGAACACGCTACCTCCTCGGCTACAGAGACCTTTCTCGGCCACCTGCTGTACCTCCCATCCACACAACGTACGTTAAACGTCTGCCATGACGTTAAAGAAACTCATAACAACTCCTATTAAATACATTTAGATCCTATACGAGGGTATTTTACGGTAAAAATAACAATTAAATCAGCTCCTGCACATGCCCGAAAGAGCTCGTAGGAGGCACATAAGAGAGAGACTGTCCAGCACCACCTCTGTGCCTCGACGTCAACTGTTGACACTATGGAGATGGAAGGACAAGGTCCGTTTATTCTGCACTTGGAAAGCTCGCTACGCACGCTGAGCACGTTTGTTGAACGTATTAATTTGATTGGAATTTGGAGTGGAGGTAAGTCGATAAACGTAACTGCACTCAGCTGCTGTACGAGTCTCGTGTATTTGCCACGGCACACCTTTTCACTGAAAAATTTTGCAGCCGGTCTTCACCAGCTCGGGAGGCTAACCCTGCAAATGGACGGACGACCTTGAAATGATTGTTTGCAGACGATAGCATTGTTGTGTGCTGTGTAAATTGCATCGCTGCATTGTGCACACAAGTTGTAGCCTCCTGGTAAATTATGTTGGACGGTGTGAGCCCTGACAAATTACGCAAGTCTTTCATTTCTGGTTGTCATGCCGGGGATATCGACAGTTTACACATCTAATAGTGTGCACAGCTGACAGGTTACACAGCGTACACTTTACTGATATCGTGCACTAATGACAGTTTACACTGGTATCAGGGTTCCGATATGCAGTGTTTCTAGTCCCAACTGACAGCGCTGCGTCTTCATTACACATATCACACTAGGAATGAAATAGCAAAGAAAAATCGTAAAAACATTTA
>VOMN01109085.1:0-20259 GCA_014899125.1 Orchestia grillus | reverse complement strand
CCAATAAGTCAGGTATGTAGAAGTCACCTGTAATGTAAACTGAAATTTCAAATAAGTCGCCTGTTGAAGCAGAGAGTTGTGTGATCTCACAATAACGACAACAAAACCTAGTTAGCAGAGCTGAAAAGCTCATTCGTCAAAGAAACTCCTGCTCTCGCTATCTAATGGTAAGTATAAGTTATTGTCACACCAAATGAAGTATATACAAAGGGTATGACCTATGTCATCAAAAATATTGAATTAAGTTCCATATATCCCAACAAATTTTCACACTTTGCTACGAAAACTAACAACCATGTAAATTTAATTCTTAGCCATCCCTTCAACTTTGATTATGAAAAATCTATAAGCCTCTGACCATCTCGTTAACGATGCCCTTCCCTGAGACGAAAATCAGTGAAATCTGCAAAAATACGATACTTTTTATTAATTATGCTGTCGAAACCCGGTGCAGCGCTCGGGCAGCTTTCCGAGTTATATAAAGATGGTAAAATGTGGAGCGATTTGATGATGAAGAAGCGAAGGCTACGACGAGCCAGTGTTGCAGGACGGCAAGGCCAGCAGGCTCCTTCAAGGATACAGGAGGCAAGCCTCTCAGCCGACTGCTGAATTTCACAGGACCTACTGCTGAGTATTGCTGAAACTACTGCTGTAACGAGTATTGCTGCAACGAGTATTGCTGTAACTACTGCTGTAACGAGTATTGCTGTAACTACTGCTGTAACGAGTACTGCTGTAACTACTGCTGTAACGAGTATTGCATTCAGGGTCTTAATATCGTTTCCAGATGGTGGCATGTATCATAGTTACCACGGTGAAGGACTTCTCATGGTGTTCTTCGCTGCATGCAATCAGCGTTCGGACGTAGTAAAAAACGAACAAAAATTGAAGGAAATTTATTTTGCAATAAACGTAGAACTTCAGTTGTCCGGGAGCCGAGGTAAGGGTTTTTAAGTAGACGTTTCTAGCAAAATGTTGTCCTGTTGTCTGCTCCATAACAGCAAGCAACANAATTGGCCAGGAGACGCAGTCGAGGACTGCAGCTCGGGTGAGACCAAACGAGCAGGGCAAGCAAGGTCGCTGCGAGCCCCTCGAAATTTCACCCAGCCTTGCTCGAGGCCGCTGAACTGCACACGCGCTCCTTCCTGCGCGATGCTGTAGCTGTACGAGCTTGCAAATTCGTCGGTTTAATTGTCGTCCACTGGTCGTCAATGCAGCGTTTCGTCTTTTGGGAAATTCCTCCGAGAAGCAAATTTAGATGCTGGCCTTCTAGTTCTATTTCGGATACCTGCATGAATTCGTAGTCTGTCTACCTTAGAGAGACATTTTTGCATTTTAGTATTTTATTTTTAGTACCCTGAGTGGACTAGAAAATCAATTTATGAAGTAATATTCGTTAATGTAGCCAGCCCATTTGTAATTTATTGTAAGGTTCCCTACAAGGGCACCTTGTCTTCAAAATTTTACATTTGAGTGAGTGCGAAATTGATCAGTTCTTTCATAAATCTTTAAAAAGTATTTCCTTCTATCTGCTCCAATGTCTTAATGAAATGAGTGAGTGAGGGAACAAAGTGTCATATCTTGTCTCTCTTCTCTGTAACTAGAACGTGGGGAATTTGATAACACGTTCATATGAAATCGATCACAAAAATCTGGTTCGATCTCTGTTGCTCGGAATCTTTCAAGTCCACCTGTAAAGTATGTCTATTTTTCTGCCGCCAGGACGCAAGAAGCGGGACGCTGTCGCCCTGTGAGAGCAGCAGCAGCAGCGGCAAGTTCAAAAACTACAGCACTGACTTAAGTGACACAAATAGCAATACGAACAGCATCAACAGCAGCAACAATGACGGCTGCAACTACAGCTGCTTGAGCACCGACTGCAGCAGCTGTTCCAATGAAAGCAGCTCAGTGGGTGCTGCCTTCCCAAAGATATTCCCTTGTCGCCAATTGGACAGCATATTTGAGCGACAGTTAAATTGCAGTAACCCAAATTTAACAAATCTCAGTAGCCTCAGTTTACCTGTAGAGGGAAGTCTCAAAAGCCCAAAAGGCAGCCCCGTAATGTCCATCAAACACAGCAGGAATAAGACCAGACCGAGGTCTTTAAGGTCAGATTCAACTGCTTTAGATCTGTGCAACAACAACAGCCCCAACAGCAGCTGTAAAAATTTCGATTTCGCTCAATACCCCATGAGATCTACCCACGATATAGAAGAGGGATCGTCCTCGGATCAACATTCTGGTATTTTCCATCGAAATCAATCGCAAAAATATCCCGCAAATTCTGCGGACATGTTCAACTATAAATCCTCCCCAGACCGCATGCTATCAGACAGCGATAATGACTTCCATCGGAGCCTGCCGATTTCCGCGCGTAACGCTCTCTCCACGCGCCAGAGCTCTGCCTCGCTCGCTGAGAGGAAGGCTGCCCTTTTCTCCGAGCTTGTGGGCAGCTCCAGAGGCCTCCAGGGGCCTAGGGACCTCCTGCTGGAGGAGCAGAAGCGGAGGAGGCCAACAAGTCCCTGCTCCACGTGTTCTGCAAAAATAAATTTACTGCTGCTCGGAGCAAAAGGAGTTGGGAAATCAGGTGGGATTTGATCACATAAATTTGATTCCTATACCCCCTTAAAATTACTCGTTGTTAAGTACTGTTTGATTTCTTTTTCGGTCCTTCTCTTGGATCAGAGTGCAAATGGTTAGGTTCTCATGCTAAAATAATACTATTTCCCACAATGATAATTTTCATGTGTGCTTTAAGAAACATTATTTTTCACAATCGTTTAATTGTATTGTAATTACTCTCTAGTTCGAATATGTTTCGAAATTCTCGAACAGTTTCACGGAACGCGACGGAGTTGATGGCCTTTGAATGAAATTAGAAACACTTGCGAAACTAACAATAAATTTATTGGAGCAACCTTAAAAAGGTCTTCGCTACGATGGAAAATGTGTTACGCATACAAATTTATCTATGTTTTACATCTAGAATCAAGCAGCGTAAATACTGAAGCAGGATTGCAGGTTTCAGTTTGCTGAATGTTTACGTGAACATCGAGATGTACGCGAATGAAGTTTTAAGGACGTGCTAATCTGTGCTAACTTCATCACGACTGTTTTTGTTTTCAGCTCTGGCCGTTAGGTTTCTGACTCATCGCTTCATCGGAGAGTACCACTCAGCAGTCAGTGAGTAACGCCCCTCTAGGTATGAGGTCCAGAGAGCGGCAAGAGGGTGGCACAGTTCTTGGTTTAATGAAAGCAAAACTTAATCAAAAATAAACAGAGTATTCAAATTGTTAAACGCATTTTTAATATGTGTTTTTTATTTTCTAGTTTCAGGTTCAGAATACTTCTGTTTACTATTTATTTGATTTTGTTTTTATAAAACCGACAGTGTAGTGCATCATTTTGCCGTACTCCTTGTCGTAAATGTGTTCAGGATTTTATAGTTCATTATGAGAAGGCAATTGCTTAAAGGTGTATTTAATTATTGCATGAGAAAAAATGGAAAGAACTTTCAGTAATCTGGTGCCATAAATTTTGTTGTATTTTGGTCTGAACGTCTCAAACGAAGTTTTCAATGCCTGCACGATCCCCTAGCCGCCCTAGAATTTATTTGGACCCACAAGTAGCAATGCAATTCTTTTACATGTGGTGCAACATCAGCTCACCTCCGTGAAATGGAGCTCTGTGTGATTTTCTTCGGGGGTCTCAGCACGACATCGTCAGGACAAACAGAGGATCGCGCTACAGAATGTTTTATGCTCTAGAAAAATGTGTGATCTTAATCCGGGAAATGACTAACTTCAATACTCAGCTAATAATTCCACAAATTTCAGTAATGAATATATTTGGTTTTTATATGCGAAATTCTAAAACTTCCTGATTTCTAATTATCACCAACATTAGTTTAGTGGAGAGATTATCCAAGTTTGACTGACACTTTTTTGAGTGTCGTCAACGACCTCAAGGGATGGGCCATGCATTAATTACGAATTTTTGAAACACTTGAAAAATATTAAAATTCTTAAAAAAAAATTCTGATAACATTTTGGTGAAAAGTCTCAACCGAATGTAGTGTATTCAAATGAGTCATTAAAATTACAGATTTTAAAGAACATCGAATCTACTGTTCGTATCGTATTTTAGGAGAACATGAAAAATATTTCAATTGTTCAATTGCATGTATGATGTGTATTTTTTCTTTGTTTTTTCTTATTTTTTCTTGCCCTATTCTTTCCACGAATAATGTATTCACTGATTTAAGACATCAAAGAAAATTTTTATCTATGATACAGTGCAACATTTTCATTCCGATAAAGTTCTTCAGCTTTGATCCTTAAAAATTCAGTTTAATGAGCATCAGCAGATTTTCATTATAATCTCCCTGCTTTACAGCGATTGTGTACCGCCACGCGCTGGTTGTGGACTACAGGGAGCGCATCCTCGAGATCGTCGATTCTTCTACAAAACCTGTGAGTAAAACCAGTATTTAGCACATATAATTATTGATGCCGGTACGTAAAGAAGGTATGAATAATGCCATGAGGAAATATTAAACTTAGTTTCAAATTTCCTTTAAATATTCCATATTTTGAAACGATAACCACCAACAACAACCATACGAACGTAATTCTTAGCAGTCCTTCAACTTTCAATGCAGCAAACCTATAATGCAGCAAACATCCCTTAGCAAGACATTAAACTGAAGAATAAAACGAGCACACTCGTGCCAGCGTCTGGGCCAGGTATGGTGAGTTGACGCGCCGGTTTTCCGCGCCGCTCAGGAGGATGCCTACGTTGGTAAATAACTCTTCAGACAAAAAATTTAGGCACCTACTACTAGTATGGGTAGGACCACCTCGAGCATGAATAATGGCGGCAATTCTGAGTGGCAATGAGTCCACGAGTGTCCTGATGTACGAGTACACCTGGACGATTTGGGAACACTCTTGCATCAACTTATCTCATACTGCGGCCGCAGTACGTGGACGATCTTCTCGATTTCTAACTTCTTGTTCAAGATAGTCCCACAATTTTTCTATTGGGCTCATTTTTTTTGGAAATTAACTAGCTAATTTAAATGCATGGAATACCTGAAATAACTGTAACGCCAATTAATGACAGTTGAAGCCCGATGTACTCGGCAGGTCTCATCCTGAAAGATAGGCGGAGTAACAAGTCTTCCTTCATTTAGATATGGTGCAAATATGGTACACGCGGTTAGATAACCGCGTGTACCACATGTGGCGCACGTGGCGGTCAACGTGCTAATCTTTTGTCCAAAGTGTTTATTTTGGAAAAAAATTCCGAAAGACAGAGTGCAATCCAAAAAGTATTCTTCCCTGTCCAACCTCAAGTTGGGGATGCTCTGGTCAGGGCAACGTAGTTTGCAGTGTGACGTCATTAAGCTTCGTTCTGACGCTGAAAAACATTTTGCTTGAAAAAGAAGGGAACAGTTAAGAAGCCGTATTCCAATCAAGCTGACATACATGCATGCAGCATTCAGCAAGTTGGGCTTTGAACGACTGCCAGTACTGACAGGGCACTAAACTGAAGAATAAGGGGAGCACTTTCTGGCTACATCGAAATCAGTTTAGCACTCGTCCGCACCCGATCCTGGCGCGTCCTCAGTGGGGGACTGATGCGCTCGTACTGCACTGCAGAACCATGGAAAAATTGAACATCGGCTACCCCTTTCGACACCATTTACTTATGTCGCTTTACGAATTTAAACATGGTTAATTTTAAGGCCAATTCTTCCCGTAATTTTCACGTAATGATTCTCGTAACGACCAGGGAGAGTGGAGTGTGCCCGAGCCAGAGATCGAGAGGGCGGACAGCGTTGCTGTGGTGTACAGCGTCACTGATGCTGACAGCTTCAGCTCGGCACGCTGGTGCTTGCAGCGCGTGCACGATCTCAGGAACCTGCCCCCTCCCGTCGCCCTCATGGCCAACAAGCTCGACCTGGATCACCGTCGACTGGTCAGTAAAGTTTTACTCCCGTTGACATGTTCTCAATTTTTTAGTTTGTGGACAATGTTGCACCGTGAGTAAACATCGCGCCAGTTTAAGCCTCCAGGGAAAGGCCGCTGGCAAAAGAGGAAAGAAGTTTTAAAAATTTGGCATTGGATGAACCCCTCTATCTTCTCCTGAGTTTAAGTTTGAGTTATGGAAAGATTTTGTGCGAGTATTTAGTCTGCTTCATTTTATGCAAGTATTTCATCATATCTTTCGTTTCATGGTTTTGCTCAGATGCTTTTTTTAGTAAGAGACATAGTCTCCTTAGCTTCAGATATGACATATTGGCCGAATGATCCAATCTAAGTAGCTATCTTATTGAAGTTTGTGCTGCTACTTTCAATCACAACTGTCGATATACCGGAAGAAAACTTAGTGCGTCAATTATTTGTGTGGTAAAATTTCGAATTATAGGAACTAATATTCGTTGAATTTTCAAACAGAGAGTTTAGAAGAGAGATATTTAAGAATTGAGACTCTCAAGTTGTGTTTCTCATCTTATGATGAAAAAATATGTTGTTCTCACAATAAAAAGATGAAGAACTTGCAAATTATTGAATTAGAATAATAAGTTGTGAATGTGTGAATAATTTAATTAGTTTTTAAGAATTCGAATATTGGATAAAAAAACATGAAGAAAACTTGATAGATTCAAAGTAAGTTTTCTGTGCAGTTTAGCGTCATTAGAACAATCTTCACTGAATCGCTAAACGATATTTTTTTATTAAATAACCATCAAAGAATATCTACTAATAATATTAAAGATACGTGTTCATTGAGAAATATCTTTGACAATATAGTGAGAGTTCACCCATTGGGAAACATATTTGTTTATATAATTGTCTAACGTTATCACGAATAACCAAAGTTGATGACTCTCGAGTTTCATAATGTAAAGATGACGATAAATATCTGCGGGTTCGGTAAAAACAATTCTTCTCATACGCCACGTTTAAAAACAAAAAACTAAGCAAAATACCCACGAAAAATCGAAATAATTTTCGATACAATAACTTTACCAAATCACATCATAAATATTACAATAAACCATTGAAGATCTGAATTTTATTTGTGATTGTAATAAATATTTGATCTCAATGTCAGTGTTATCCATAACCCAGGACATGCTGTGCCTGTTTATCGCGTATACTTGAAGATTTATAATTGCAAAATATACTTTTCCGTCATAGGCATAAAAACCCAGGCACGTTCGATTAAGGATATATTTGGAAATGCACCATCTTGAAAACAGTTTCATGGAAACGAAACTCCAAAATTTTTATAAAAAATAATATTCAAAAGTTTGGCAGGACAAAATACCAAGTATTTCTTTTTAATTTCGTGTTTTACTTCGATGTAAAGAAGCAGAGTACTTTCTTATCCATAGAATGTCAAGCTAATTTGAGTAACGAACATGTGATTTTACCGTCTAAAGTCTCACGTTTGTTCACTTTTTGGCCATTTAAAGTCTGACACTGATTATTGTGGCCCTCCATTGCGTCTCATTCGCACACAAATGAGCTGAGGGCCTCGACGGGGGCATTGAGCAATAGCTTCGCTCAAATTAGCTTCTTCATTTTTATTAAGCATTTTAGTATTTTTGTTAGTATTTTTCAAATCTTAAATGCAGATATCGTATTCGATCTTCGGCGGCTGACACTGGATTTAGACGCTTATTACTTCATTGCTTTCTTCGGATGTTTTAAATAAGCTCTCGCAAGGAGCTGTGAAGTATTTCTTACTTTAAGAGAGCCAAGCAAGTTTCATCTACATAGATCCTGCAAATCGACGATCATCTCACATACAGTTTCAAGATTTCAGTTTTTGGCTCAAAAACCTCTGATGTACATTTTGGGTAGACAATAGTTTCATTGACGTTTTTAATCGAGAAAAATTGGATAATGGTGTTAGCGGACGCAAAATTTCTGGACGGACGCTATACGTTCCTGGCCAAGAAATATTTGTAGAGATGACTATGAATAAAATTCTGTTAGGACTTCATTTCATTCATAGGTCATTACCTCAGCGAATGAGTGGTTCATAAATGTACCATATTTGTACATTACTTATATTACACTGCTTAATAATATTAATAATAATAATAACTAGCTGAAAGGACCTGCGAATAATTCCTGGTTAAAATCTTTAAGAGTGAGAGTTTGTGATCAAGCTGTAGCACAGATACCGCAACGATGGAGCAGGCCTTATCATTGCTGTATTATGAAAAGGCATCATAATACAGATGTAGAGAATAATACACTACTTTAGTTGTCGAAAACGGATTTTGAATAATGATATGTCCATCGAGTCTCTGACCCAGCTCCTATCAATAGCAATTTACTGAAAAAATTCATACACATGTTTGGTTTGCTTGTCGATTTGAAATTTCCCATTTATCAAGATTGCGAAAATTCAGTAAATCATAGTACTTCTTACGTAACTTGGAACTTCTTCAGAGATTTCCCCTAAATTTATCACATTAAACTGTCATTCCAAGAACTGTTTTCTATTCTATAAGTGCCTACTTTTGAGTAATTCAAATTAAGTTCATCACTCACGCGCTCTTAGCCAAAGTTAGTAACTGACATCAGTGCACCTAGTCATCCCACGTGTCAACTCTTCTCCAACTAGCAGGACTGAAGATTGTAGCGAGAGATTCTCAAACAGTTTGGGTGGAAATAATATCGAAACGATTTTTTCACCTATAATGGATTTTTTTTAAATAAGAGCCTTTTACTGCTAGGGAGCTTTAAATTAAGTACGAATATAAAAATTTGAAATAACTGCGAAATATTTACAAACTTTATGAACGTTTTCAAAGTTTTGAAGAATGCCCGGGATTAATGGCAGAATTATTCAGGCCGCCATGCTGAGCCTTGAACATGTGCACTGAGTAGCAAAAGGGATCTGGAAAATCAGACTTGCTCTTGTTGCTCATTGCTTTGATCTTTGATCTCGCACGTGAGTTGAAGTTCTCCTTTTAGAAGTCCTCACGCACGCTTCAAGCCGCACAAAATGCAGTATTTCTTACGGGTTTTTCACAGGTTCTATAGAAATTTGCTGAAGTGTTCGTCACAAATCAACTACTTGCTGAAATTGTGCATGCATTCGGTAGCTCACTAAGCATGCGTAAAAACTTCCCACAGCGTCCCCTGGGCTTACGCCTTCCAGTATCAGCGACGCATCACAGAATGAGCCAGCGTTCAGGCCGCCTTCCTCTGGTGTGTACTGAGGAGTATTCGAGTTTGGCTTTTTGCACAGCTCCATTGTAAAAATAAAAGCAGGAAGACCGCTGTCAGATGCATCATTTTAGAAAACAGCATGTACTATAAAAAAGGTCTCTGCTAAAATAATATATTAAAATCAGACGTTTCGTTCGCATAAGTTTTTTACAACAGAGTGTTGAAACGGTTCATTTCAGTCCTCTGTTTCAACAGTGTATTGTTGAACTGGTTGATGTTCAAGGAATCAATCTTTAAAAATTCATTTGTAAAGAAATATGAAGTCACTCCTCATACATCTCACAACATCTGGCAAAATGTGTGACTCGTAAATGTCTGGTAAATGTTTGGGCAAAGGTAATTCTACAAATTTCTTGCCCCGTCGTTTCACATATTTCACAATTTCCAATTATTAGGAACAAGAAGAGGACAAGAATATTCATTTCAAGCACACTAGCAACGTTTGCCACGTTGTTTAAGTTTCGATGTATTTTTCTGATAAAATTCTGTTCCCAAAATAGTTTTTAAATGCGATTTCGGTTTCAGAACTCATTGGCGAAATAAAGCGGGTGATTTACATTGGCGAAATAGAGCAGGTATTTTACATTGGCGAAATAAAGCAGGTGTTTTACATTGGCGAAATACAGTATGTGTTTTACATTGGCGAAATAAAGCAAGTATTCTATAGGGGGGAAATAAAGCGGTGTTTTACATTGGCGAACTATAGCAGATGATTTACATCATAGCAACCCCTGTTATAGGGAAACTTTCAAATGAAGGAAGGAGTTACTTTTTGTCTTCCCAAAACTGCTAGCAAGACTATGATTACACCCAGAAAGAACGGTAAAGGGGGAAAAATACTATAACTGGAAATCGCCAAATCGTATATTTCAAAAAATAATTTGCTCAGAATTATGGTGCAAGCTTTTTTGTAAAACTGAAATGCTTTGTCAACAACTTATTTTCACTTAGCAGAAATTGTTGCAACTTCAAAATTCAACTTCAATAATAGATTTTAATAAGTGAACAATAATCTCAGTTTAGTATTAACTATTTGTTTAATTTGCCAATTAAAATTCCTGAAGTATACCACGACAAAAGTGGCGGAAATTGAACGCATCTCGCCAACTTGTTGCCGACAAACAAGGTGTTACTAACCTCGATTCGTGGATATCTTCATTTCCTTCCTTTCGACGCCGCCACCACCTACAATCAAACTCAAAAGCTCAATTATCCGTTGCAGCAATCGCCGCCGAGATAACGAAATTTTACCAGTTTTACTCGCTTAACATTTGGCTCAATATTCTTCCAAAGTTGATAACAAGAAAACTACCATATTCGAGACGCCCTACACACAGGTGTGTGTCATTTCATTTAGCGAAAAACAGACGGATATAAAAAACTTTACTTCAGACGTTTTTGGTTTTTACGTGTTTCTGTTATTCGAAATAGCACGCTGCGGATTTCAACCACCCACCTTTAACCTGACCATTTGATGACAGAGCCGTTGTCCTTTCATCGAAAGCACTGAGCTGCGCTTCAATTGCCTCTTATTAGAGCTCGGCAGCTCGGAATTACTAAGGGCTCAAGAAGCTCGTCAGACAGCCTTCATTCTTAGACTAGATAAAGTAGATTGCAGGGAAATCACGAAAGGAAATGCGTCAATGATCACAGCAGAAACAGGTGGCGTAATTGCAGCAACGAGATTCAGTATCGACGTTCGGTGTTGATGAATGTGCGAGACAAGGTCTTTCATGCGTCTCTCAGAAAAGGACTAAAATTTATCATTCCTATGACATTTTTTATTTGCATTCTTCTCACGATGCTTATTTTGGTCAACGTTTTTAGGTTTCGTCGTGTTACTTTTAGAAAATGTGTGTTGAGTATTGTATAGACTTAATTCATAAAGTTTTGTTGTCAGAAACAGCAATTTTTTTCGAAAGTTTGATTTGCATAGCTAAATTTCTTTACAAACTAGTTTGTTTTCCTGACAGATCTCGCGAAATGAAGGCGAAAACCTTGCAAAAGAGTTTGGAGCTCATTATGCTGAAGTTTCTGCAGCTGAAAGCAGCTCCGACATCGAGCCTACCTTCCTATACCTAGTGGAGCAAGCAGCTGGTTCTTCAGGCTCCCAATGTCATCTTAAAACAACTTCCAGCAAGTCCCTTTTGTCATTTCGGAGTAGCCTATCACCCTCTGCCATTAGAAGATTTACTAAATCTAAAAGCGAGCTCTGCCAGCCATCTCTACGTGACCCATTTTATGGGGGTGGAAATCGCGAAACCTCCCGTTTCAGTTCTGCTGGAGTGGAGTCCTGCATTGGAAGAAACTCTCGTTCCAAAAGAAAAGGGGAAAATATTTGCTCATCAAGATGCCGCAGCTATGACGACTCTATGACATATTGCAAGATGGAAATCCTGGATTCGGATGCTCCGCGCAGTTCATCACTCGCGCCTAAAGTTTGTGCAACCACCAGAAGAAAACTCACGCCGGCAAAAAAAATTAGACCTCATATGCCCACTGGCCGATCTAAACGAAGAGAAAAATCTAGTAATATTACTAAGTCATTTACTTCCAGAATGTCTGCTAACGATGATGCATTCTTCCCACCAGCTAAAAAATGTTTTTCTGATTTGGTGCTACCATCGCCAGGTAGTTCACGTTTAACGTTGATAGAACATGAGTCGATAATAAGTAGGCCAGAGTTGAAGCAACCAGCCCAAATTTCAAGGTCGGTCGATCAAAATCTGCAAAAGATAGAACACCAAGCCGATTTCTGTCTCACTGAAAACGAAGATAGGAAGAATACATTAGGAGAAAAACCTTTAACTCTGCTACAGAGAGGACGGTCATTTATTCAAGAAGCTAAGGAAAAGCACTGGCGAGACAAGGACCTTCGCTTATCTCTCAGACATTTTGGATCACGATTAGACGTGTCAAGGACGGAAAAATCTCCCTGCTCTCAGATTATGGGACCGATTCCATTTCCACGGTCTACAAATCGCTCGAAAAAACTGCCGACAGGAGGGAAAACATGGGTTTGTCATCATGAAGATGAAGAGGGAAAAACAAACCTATTGGCTGAAGCCTTACAAGTTCCCTGCCCAGTAAGTACGAATGGTTTTCTTGACACCCCAAAAAATGAAAAATCTCTGTCAGCACCCGCCACGGCGGCCATTCGAGACTTGGAATCGATCGGTGATGACACGACTGGGCACCAGTTTCTGGTGCCCAAGCCGGTAGGACAGAGCGACAGATTAAGAAAATTTTCGGTCTTTAATAAAACGTTCGGTGGTTTTTGGGCCCGAAATTCCATGCCTGATCTTCCTAAAGCTACGGTTAACATCTACGATAAACTTGATTCTTTCAAGAAATCTCTCAAAAAGCTGTCTGTATAAGCCTCTTGGAGCAGGTTTTGCATAGATGGTTGGAAACTCGTCGTCGTAAACTTTATATTTTCTACAAACGGTCGCTTCCTTCGTGGTTCTTTTCCAAACTTTAAAACCCTGAACGCGTAGCTCAGAAAAATTTTCCATTGATATTTCTTTTCATCCCTAACTCTTTCTAGCAGCATTTCATCTTGCAACAAAAAATATATTTCTTAAGATAGGCATAAAAACGAAGTCTTCTACTGTAGTTTGGACATATGTACATGACATACACCTCACCTGAACATAAAAAAATACCGTTGTAAAAATATAAACATCAATATACTTTTAGGAGCTAAATTTTCTACGAAGTCTAGAAAATAGATCTGAAGCCGCTTCAATCTTCAATATTCCATTTTTGTGATGAACTTGTACGTCGAAACACTCCAAGCTCATTAAAAAATCGTTTATTATATAGCTAGGTGTGTATACTCGTAGCTAAGGGTGCACTTATTTCATTCTTAAGAAATTCTATAAGAGCATAATTGCGCATAAAATCAGCTGTATCCCTTAAATGGGGAGTACTTGTGATATGTCAAACTTCATTGGTAAGTTCTTTAAGTTGGTGAAAAAAAGATGTCGAGATCATGGTTCTTCAACTTTCCCATTTGTCTGATCAAGTAGAATCGAAACCAAGGATAGAGGCTCAATCGCACTCCACTGAACCACACGTGGTTGTGTAGAGACAGGAGGAACATTTCGGTTATGTAAATTTATTTGAGCTCGTGTAACTCAACAAAATACAGCTCCTGTAAGTCTATTTTCATCGCATTGACTGCCTCAAATATTTTAAGATACGTTGCTTTTGAACTCGTGTTGAGGAATTCCGAGAGCCCCTCCGTGTTGTTGAGTGTATGTATCATGAAAAATGTCAAATTTGATCTGTCAGTATTCCCATGGCGTGTCGTAAAAATGTTAAAAAGTACAACGCGTCAGTTCTCCGTCTACGGAACATCACAAAGTGAGCGAATTGATAAGTGCTCGCCTTCAGTTTCCTTGTGAACAGAAAAACATCAATGATTGGCTCATGTGTGTTTTAATAAGAAACGTGTATATGAATTTATCGTCAAAAAATTAGAAGTACTGAGTGAGCGTTAAAAAATAAAATCACTCATTAGATCATTCATCCTAACGAACGACCAAAGGTTTTCTAGTGCATATGCTAGTACAAATTTTGTGTCTTGTCCTTTTTAGATATTTGTGTTGTGCACGTGTATTTACTACGCTGTATGAGTATGCTAACATTTGAAATTAAAAATATTCAAACCTGGATTTCCTTGTCCTAATGGTTTTAGTTATGTTCACAATTGCAGCTACTATAGCTAGCTATGACTGCAACGAAAAGGAAACCCTTACAGCATGGCCAAACATCTGGCCCTTATCACCAATGGGCGAGTTCTTCCATGGTGATTGACGAAATGAACGCATGATAAAAATTTGCCTATGTTTTATTTCACAGGATTACTTAGTCTTACTCGAAGAGTCATCGTATCCTCCCAATAAAACCTTACAGATTCTTGAGAAAACTGTGCGGGGATGAATGAACTTGACTAAGCTCGATTAAAAAGATAAGTGGTGACTTTCACATGTAGTTTCTTGCTCGCATGAGAAAGAATAACAAAACAGAAACCGGAAGCCCGCGTTACCACCTGCACGGCATCTCCTGTCTGCAAGCTCTGTGGCACGTATAGTAGCCTCCTTGTTAGCGAAATTTGATTTAAAACACATGCTGTGGCACAATGTACTTGTAAATAACAAAAATGGATTACCGTTTTGAGTATTTTGTCGAATTGTTCTCCGAATAAAAGATGATTGGGGAAGTGGATTTGTTTTGGACATCATGCAGTGGTTAGTAACAATAGTTTCCTTTCCATAGAAATTATGTCTCAGAGATTCAGTGGGCCAGTTTGCGCTACCATTGGCATGGAAAAAACACATATTTTATGAAATGCCAAACGAAAAGAATTTTTTCAAAACAATGTTTTTTTCTCATCATAGTAATTTACTCTTCAATTATTCACTATTCAAGTGAAGAAAATTAATCTCATACATAAAACGTTCGGCCAATTTTTCTAAGGCGCAAGTACCCGAAATTCCTAGAAACTATTGCTTGGCTTACTGACTGAATCTAATTCACCAAAAGTTCTAGCTGTGAGTTTTCGAAGTGACGAAGTGACAAGACGACAGAGTAAAATGTCCTTCATTGGAAATAAATTATTATTAGTATTAGGGGCAGTCATATAGTTCATTTATTTTGTTTGTTCAGTGCGAAATCATTACAAAATTATGAACTCAATATACTGAAGATTTTCACGGCATTTGGTGAATGATTGGAGTCCTGTTTGTTAGGTTAGAAACTGCCAGGGAGTTTTGACACGTGGAATAATTTAAAACTTTTTAATGAATTTTGCTCGTTAGCATGGATCAACTTAAGCCAAGAGACTAATTGATGTAAAAAAAAATTCAGCCTCAGTCATTTGTTATTCACGTATACATATCTTATCAATTCTGGATTAAGATCAGAGAATTAACCTTGCTGGTGCTGAAGTTACTCGGCATGAACTCAAGCAAAGAATTGAAAATGAGGCCAATTTACTACAAGGAGATGATGTTCTCATTAGACGAGTGATGGCGGGAATGAGGAGGTGAATGCAATTGTGTTGAGAGAAACGGAGGACACACCGAAGAAAACGAACAATAAGAGGAAAATTTCGATTGTTTATTATTTTAGTGTAATTTTTTTATTTAATAAACGGTTGAAAGTTAATAAAAACAGGTTTTTAATTGCATAAAATTCGAAGTTTAACAAAAGTGTGCAAACAGGCTTTCAGTATTGGTCACTGAAAATACTGCTCAAAGAAAGCACTTGGATCAATTCTTCTGAAATTTTGTTCAGAGATGGAAAAAATGTTAATAAACAGCGTGCAAATTTCCAATTTTTGGTAAGTTCAAGAATTTTTGAAAAACAGCCCTTGAAAATTGGGTATCGTTTTCCTGAGACACTCGAGCACATGTACTTCAAGTGCCCAACAAAACACATAAGTAAGTTAAATTTTCGTTCTAAAATCCGTAGACTTATTCTAACAGGTTATGGCATATGTGCTCCACGCGCCTAACGAAAAATGTGAGTAAGTTAAACTTTCGTTCTAAATACCGTAGACTTATTCTTTGCAATTTGATGCGACCGCATTTTTTCTTAGATCTGTCATACTGTCATAAGACTAGAAAAAGTTTGTCTATAATGTATTTATAATACAACTTAGCATCGGCTTTGTGAAAAAGCGAAGTTCCCTCAGCTTATTGAGGTCAGGATGGTCACAACGTTGAACTAAAACCGGCAAAACTGACACTACCGTAAATATAAACACAGGAGTGAAATCTTCGCTGCTGAATTTTAGACGAGATGTATCTTGCAAGGACGTGGTCTAGCAATATGATATGGCCCATCTGTACTTGTAAGAGCATTGTAAGAAGATATGGCGAACAGCATGAACTAGAAACTTGTTTTAAAGTGTGAAGAAATAAGTTTTCACGCTTGAGATGAAAATGTAAGTTAAAATTTCACCAGATGAAACTTTTAATGAATAAAAAACGAAAAAACAGTTCATATTCGAATGAACACCGGATTTCATGGAACGTTCAGAGCGGAGGAAATTCTTAATTACCCATGAAAACCTTCAAAAAATTCTCAATTCATTAAGAATATTTAATACACATTTATACGAAATTTTAGGCTCTTCTTAAAAAATAAAACACACGTGGCTCGATGCTCCTCTGCAATGGGGTTTGGATTTCTCCAAGAAAATGCAGCTCTGCAGGCCAGACGGCAACCTCCCTCCGTCAGCGTACTATAGATAGCTGCCTTCAAAGCAGCCCCCCAACTTCATGCTGGGAAAATTGTCCTCATGTATCGCTACAGCTTTCAATAACGCTTTCTTCCATGAAAAGAAATTTCAATCAATCAGAATCGATGACCCTAGTAATTTTCTAATTCTTTGTGGAGCTTTAAGGAGCTACCACGTGGAAACATAAAGACTCGGTTTACCTGTGCGGTCCCGCATGATGTGCTGTGTATTAATCTCTGCCACATGTCCTCAAGCGCACGTGTAAACAAAATCATGAAGGAGGGCCGAGTTCTTACTTGATCGTTTAAGTTGAAAACAAAAGAGAAAATGAAAAATTTAATAATGATCCTAACGTGACTAAACTACGTCGAATTCTGAAGTCGAGAATAAACAACTGTGAATTCATTCCCGCGACACTCATTGAACATTTAGCCTGAATGGGGTTAAATAATGAATCAATTCTCTAATTGCTTGAAGATACCAACAATTCTGAGCAGCGTCACTCATTCTACAAAAAATGTGAAACTGTCACGTAATATATCAGATTTTGTGATAATTCACACAAAAGATCGTACAGTCGTACAACACCTTGTACCTTATTTCTTCCATCGCGCATGAAATGATGCCAAATTCACACATGACCATTATTAACATTGAGTTGAGAGCGAAAAGTGTAAAATCACGTACAGAGAAGGCGCGTCTTTGAGCTGTAAGAGATTTTTTTTCATGGCAAGTTATTAACTCACTTAAAACGCAAATAAATAAATTGCCACGACAGCGTTTTGATTATCATATTTTAATTACATTATTTTTCGAGGGTTCCTTCAAAGTACAAAGGGTTTCATCTAACCGATCGTTGAGTCATTTGAGAATTTTCCTGACTTAGAGAGTCTTTTGATTACATAAATTCAGTCGTTGTGCCATCACTAATGTGATTTTACAGAAATGACATTGTGCTAATCGGAAATCAGAAATCATTGTGCTATTCAACGCACTATTAATAAATCAAAGTTCACCGTTTTTTGTATTGTTTCTAGAGTATGTCTTTGGTATGGCATCCAAAAAAAGTAAAATTACTATTTATCTAACTCAGTTATTTCAACAGAATCCTATTTCTCATGCCTAGTTTTGAACAAAGTTGGATGCAAAACAGAAGAACTTAGGAGGGAAAGTAGGAGTTACAAGGCTTGAAAATTCTCAGTTTCATATTCATATTAGTCGTACCATATGCTTTTTTGAAACTGCCACTAACGTAAATTTCAGCTCCGCTGATTTAATTCTCGCCTCCAATTAGCACGATGACTGAGCATCAGTACGGAGTTAAAATTTCAAACTAGCAGACGCACTCCAATGGCAAATTTCAAGACCTGCCGCCAGACATTCGCGCATCTCCTCCTTCTTCCACCAATCCGCACGTGCCCCGTTTTCTGAATAGATTTCAGAAACAAACTTTTCCCTCCTATTGGCGTTTGATAAGCATGCTTATCAACACGTTTATCAAATCAATATACTCAATTCAATATAAGGAATGTCGTGGTAAAAAAACTTCAGCACAATTTTCCCAAAACTCATATTGATTGATCTCGCAAAAAAAGACTTAACCAGTTCGGGTAAAATTTTTTCTCCAAACTACTAATTTTGATAGGTATGAATATTGACTGATAATATCTTAAACATAAGCCAACCTAAGTCGTAATCATCGACTAAACGTGAATTATGTTGTGAAAATTGTGAAAATTATTACTCTTTTACGGGTATTTCTTGTATTTCTCAAATTTATTATTCGTTACGTACTAAGACTAGCTACTGAACAAATCCATTTACCCCTCATTATTAACAGTGCAACAGAAATTATCAACTGAGGTACACCGCTGTGACATCTTTATGAATGTCCTCTGTGGTACAACCTACTTGATGACAATATTTCCAAATAACAAATTCCCAAGGTAATTCAATATCTGTGTCTACATTTAAATTTAATATACCACTTTCATCGTCATTCTATAAATGTGGAGCGTAGAATTATTTCGCTATAGCGTGTTACACTATACGTACATACTCGCACAATATATTTTATCAGTTCTATTGGGTTCGCAAGAAATGGCTCCAAAATTAAGCAGAATATCTTCACGACAAGAAAGCGTGGCCCAATTGCGAGGCGTTCCGTGATCCACCTCTCGCATGAATGAAGTAAAAATTACAACCATGTATTAAGATGATAAAAGATGAAGAAAAAATAAAAAACAAGCCTTCAAGCTTGAAAAAATGCGATCCAATTTAATTCGGCGTTTTAACGGAATATCCTTCGTAAGGAATAATTTATTTCTTATCGGCTTTACATGTTGGTATACAGGTTTCTAGGCTTGAATATGTAGCTGGTCATTAGGATATTAAAATTGTAAATTTAACTTCAATTCTAATGAATTTAGGTCATGACCAAATTTATCTGCTAGTAAGGAAGAATATTCTCCAGCACTAGTATTCTCCAGCACATGTATTAATAGCCAGATGCAAATCAATCACGATTGGAACTGGAGATCATAATCAGCAGCTGTTATGAACCTTATTCCAACCTGTCATAATTGCAGTCTTGTGTCAACTTCAGAGTTTTTCTTCCAACTTCAAGTTCACAAAATACTCGAGCAGCAGCTGCTGCAGCATAGAGGTGAACTAACTACGATCCAAAATATTCAGTTGTGAAAGGTGATGATATATTTAGGCACAAATTAATATTCAATTACTTTTTTAATGTAATTTTTTCTTTACCTTGTAGGTCAGTTCGTTCGAATACAAGACTGAATTTAGTTCAATTTTTTGACTGTATTTAGTTCAATGAACGATATAATTGCTACATAGAAAGTGCTTTCCTGAGAATCTGCGCGTATTTCTTCTCGCGCTCGCTGTTACTGAATGTATGATTCTCAGAGGGGAATTCTGGTGTTGTGGTCAATGTGACCAAACTTGCCCCTCGTACGTGCATAAGAGTACGCTCTGCGGCTTCAAAACAGCTATTTGTCTCACTTGCGATTTCCACTTCTGAAGGAAATTAAATCCGTAATCGGTACTGATATAATGTCCTTCTTATTTCAGAGCTAGTTTTAGTTTCGATGTACGAGATGGTAGAAGTGTCAGTCTTCAGTGCTTGGGCGTCATCCAGGTCTTATATTTAATTTAAGCGATGCGCATTGAGGAAAAAAATTCGTCCAACCATTGTTGCAGTGTTGTAATCGATGTGATAAAAAGAGATCTATATAAGACTAGAATAATCTTTTTCTTATTTTACTTACAGAAGACAACGCCAATTGTTTAAACGTGAAAAATTAAAAAGAATGACCTAAATAACGAAACAGATCTCACTGAAGCAAAGGAGTAAAAGTGGAATACCATGGAAACGTGTAATACTAACATCGCATCCTCCAGCGTACAATCAATTAACGTCATTAATTTTGCTCAGAAACTTCATTTCTGGCCGAGATATAGCGCACATCCGCTCATGTAAACATTTTGCTCGCCAGGCGCAGCGTCAATATTGCGGGCGCGAGGCCTCTTCCGCACCAGCCTCGCGTTTGCTGTCTGCGCAGCACTGAGAGCTCGGCCTGCGCAGCAAGTGGGACAAGGACGCGACTCTGCCGCTGCTGCTCATGGTCACCCATAGTGCTGCTAGTGCTCCTGGTAGAGGGGTGTTGCTGCTGCTAGTGCTCCTGGTAGAGGGGTGTTGATGCTGCTGCTAGTGCTCCTGGTGGAGGG
>VOMN01109083.1:0-11086 GCA_014899125.1 Orchestia grillus | reverse complement strand
TCTGGCTGTTCGGCTGCTCGGTTGCCTGGCTGCTCGGCTGCTCGGTTGCCTGGCTGCTCGGCTGCTCGGTTGCATGGCTGCTCGGTTGCCTGGCTGCTTGCTTGGTCTTGGTTGGGCAGGATTTTAGTTAATTTACATTGGTTATTGATCAGTTTTAAAAGGATCAATCGAGGAACATTTGTGACCCCTTACAAGTTTCATTAGAAAAATACCATCCATTAAATTTCTAATACAAGAAATTTCAGTCGCGAATGTTAAATCTTGTTCACAGTCCATCACACGATTCATCAAGGGTGGCAACGCAAAGGTTATATTCGACAAAAAAATTGAAAGTCTCCGACGTTTAAGATAGATACTTCCGAGACGATCTTCTCCAGTTATTGTTTAGATTGTTTCTGAAAAAAGTTATTAAAAATCAATATCTATTTTAATTTCACAAATTTATTACAACTAAACTATAACTTTTTGCAGATTAATTTAGCTTAGCCAACTTTAATAAAAATGCTTACCATGAAATGTAAATCCCCTCCTCACGTTCACAGGTTCAGTACCCAACCGACGCCAGGAACCGTTATGAAGGAAATGGGGTCGTGGCGCCGGGCCAGCGTACACCTATACTCTGATACAGGGTGGCGCAGAAGTCACTTCACCATTTTGAGTATTTATTATACGACAAGTCATACAGCTATAAAAATGCGTTTCATTGGAAATGGAAAAAAAATTGATCTATTATCCTGCATCGATGATACGGATGTGAAGCATTTAAAGTATATTTTTCTTGCGAAATAAATTAATTATGATGGTAATGGAGAAAAAGGTATCATAAGAACATTGTAATTGGAAAGTTTCGGGTCAAGACCCATCTTCAGCCAAAAAATATTTGCAAAAATATTTACAAATCTTTATTATCAAATTCATATAGGAGTCAAACAGAGGAAAGTGAAATTAAAAAATTAAAAAAATACAAAAATGTAAAGCATGACCAAATAAAAAATGAACGAATAGTTGACAAAGTGAAAAAATTGGTAATCAACAGTTGACTATTTTCTGAAGATAAACGCTTTGCATGTCATTGAGAGACGGCTGTAATTTATGTGTATACAATGACTCAAGAATACGTGGGTCGAAATTGTTTGAACAAGAATCTAAAATTTAACTTCGTGGAGTCACAAGTACTATTATGGCAATGTTACCGTATAGAAGAATGAGGAGGAGAACACCAAAGACCACCCATTCGATAACTTCGGTGAGCATGTTCGGTTACGCTCACGTACAGCGCTCGGTGAGTAGAACCCACGTACTGCACAATGTGCACTACTGAAATTATATTTGAGGGAGGATCGCATGTCAGCAGGTAGCAAATGTTTAATTCGAAACAGGGGGCCTATTGTACGCTTATTGATCAAAATTATTCTAAACGGGGTCCTAGGAAAATATTTAGACAAAACATTAGACAGTTCATTCTTGAGTTTCGCAGATTGGTGGCCGAAAAAAGGAAGAACACAATAAATATAGACGGTATTATCATTTATAACGGTCCTATTGCATACATTCGACAATAATTAATTGATTAAACGAGTAACAAGTGAAGACGGAAACCCATTAGTATTAAAATACCAGGCGTACGTTAGGACCCTTTTAGATTCATCACTGGTCGTAATTGCCGCCATTGTGCATGCTAGAGGAGGCCGCACGCCCTATTAGTACATAGCATGTGACTATTTTTTTGTTCGGGAAGCTTAGGAAGCATGTGTATAAGCTGGACAGGAGCAAGGTGGAGAAATAAATGAAACCAGAAAACTACGAAAGCACCTAAATTAAATGCATGATAGTTGTGAATCCAATTAAATGATTTAGTTAGATTACATGGAAATGAATTTCATAAGATATAGAAAGCCTTTCAGAAACAAAAAGAATGCGAAAAAGTAAAAAGTAGAGATACAATGATTGAGATTGATATAAAAGTTATAAAAAAACTGAGAAAAGAGGGGGGGGAGACGGAGGTATACGACGGTATAAATTTCTAAGAGGAAAGAAGAATGAGAGCCGGTGTGTTAAGAGGCATTGAGAAATAGTAGTTGATGATGAAATTGTAAACGAGGAAAAAGAGGTTTCAAATCAAATGAAGAATTTCTGGCTGAAAGTAGAGGAAAGCAGGCGATGCATAAATGAGAAACATGAGATAATATTCGAGACGGATGAGAAGAGTTTAGAAAATGTGGGAGACCCTCAAACTTTTAAGGGAATCGAAAAAGAGTCAAGGAAATTGAAGAAAGAGGGCCAGCGGGACGGGATGAGATACCATGTAAAGTTTATAAAAATGGAGCCCATAGATGATTGAAATGTTAAAGATGATATACGAAAGGTATGGGAGGACAAGGAAGTGCCAGAGAACTGGAATGATGTAATTATCATTTTGTTGCCCATGAGAGTGAAATGACCAAAAAACTTGCTAGAAAACTATAGACCAATAGCATTAATGAATACAATAAGTAAAGTTTATCGTGCAACTTCGAATGAGAGATTTATTAAACAGATGGTAGAAAGATACAAGATAATTAGGGAAGAACAGAATGGGTTTTGAGTAAATAGGAGAGGGGTAGACAATATGTTTATTGTGAGATAAATAATTGTACATTTTCGAAGAAAAAACAAGAGCGTATTCATAGCCTTTTTAGGTTATGGCCTATACTAGGCCTATGATAGAGTTGACAGGCAAGGTATAATACAGGTGTCGAAAATTTGGAGCTAATTGAGAAAGTGATCAGCATAATTAGATAATTAGAAGCATATACGTAGGTGCATGAGGTAAATTTGTGACGTGTGGTGTACAAACTGAGTGGCCGAAAAATATTACAGGGGCTAGACAACGATGCATTTTATTTCCATTGCTATTTGGGCTGCACACAGAAGAACTGTCAGGGCTACTGACCAACCGTTGTACAGGGGTTCAAAAAGGAAAAGATTATCTCAGTGTGCTGTTGTGGTATGCAGACGATGTTGTACTTACGAGGGGATGGGGGGACTAAGAAGCTACAATCAGCTCTAGATGCATTGTCGGAATATGAAGATTTTTGAGCGAAATTTGACAGATCAAACCGTCAAGTATTAGATGTAAATAGTAATCGGATTGAGAACCGAGAGTGCACATTAAGAGGACAGGAGATATAGAGAAGCTGTAAGTACAAATACTAAGGAATGAAAATGAATGAGGACGGAGTGGCTGAAAAATTGTATAAAATAATTGGTAGAGCCCTTCAATGGTATAAAAGATTAGAGAATGCAGCAAAAATGAGATTGAAGAAGTATGAAGTATATAGAAGTGTATGAAAAGGCACTGGAGTACCTAGTCTGTTCTATGGACTAAGTACATGACAGGTATGGACAAGATTGGAGGAAATATAAAATCTGGTAGGCAGAGTAGCTCTAGGAGGAAACAATATGTAAGTATAGAAGCAGTGAGCGGGTATACATATGTGTTGGAGCGTATTTTGGGAGAGGATAATGATAGGCTGCCCGAATTGCAAGATTAGAATCGATAAAATCGATGAGGACAGATTGCTGAAGAAAACCAGTGGATGAACTGAGCGATTTTGTGAATGGGATGCGCAGTACTGACGAATTATGCATAAATTCAACTACCAGACTAAGTGCTATGTCAGAATACCAGGAGAAAATATCACGAATGGGCGGTACATGGCCAACGAACGTGGTGAATACTTGAAGTACAAGGATACCAGATGGAAGACTGAAATACAGAAAAAAGATCAAGAGATTAGATCAAAAAAGTGGTGACCTGGGATGAAAGCAAGAACACTTGGGTGGTTTGTAAGCATAAAAAGCCGTGAACTTGAGATATTCTTTAACGGATGCTTTGGAAGTGACCTGTTATTCAGAACACTACTTCAAATCAAAGAATTTGGAAGTGAATGGCAGAACTTATAGGTGCAATGAAACTGGTTGTAAGATATGCCAGATTTGTGACTCCAATGAAGATGAAAGTGTTGATCATGTGGTGCTGTAGAGTAACGGATATGAAAACGAAAGGACAAAGTTATTTCGATTGCTAATGAGAAAATGCGGGTAAGCAGTTATGAGTTAGTAGTTAGAAAGAGAAAATAAAGGAATGAAAGTTGATTTAGGCCTGGAAGAAAGAATGGCAGCCAGTGTTACGTACATCCTGAAGTCTTTCTTATAAATAAATGCATTGCAGAACAGAAAAAAGATTGTTGACGAAAGACGCAAGAAAAGGATAAGTGACGCGGAACTGGTGAACAAAAGTAGCCATGTGTTATAAATGAACATTCGGCTGTTTCGAAAGCCTCAGTTTAATTTCATATAATTTGAATTAAAGACCTTTTAGAGTTCAAGTTAAGGTGAATCAATTATAGTGTATTCACATGATTAGAGAAAATTCTTAAATTACTGTATGAAAGCTCTCTGATTATTACAGAAACGTGTAATTAATTGTACGAATCTTAATTTGAATTAGCATAAAGCCAGGATAATTAAAAGGCTTATACAGAGGGTCGGAGCAAAAATATTGTTCAACTCAAGAATGGAAGATCACAAAAACTTTCTATTTCGATTAAGATAATGAGTATACTATTAAGATAATGAGTAATACAATTTAGATATTAAATAACTTTCTCTTCGATATGCTCATCTCTTGCCTGCACCACAGGACGCAGCTTCTAAGGAAACTCTAGGAGGGGAGAGTCTCGTCTAATAGCAGTTAGCCATGAGTATTATTCGTTTTATGTTATGAGCCTATTAATGCTCCTTATAGAATCGTGAGCTCCACTCTCAAGATTGAAAAATAAGAGATAATCAAGAGCGCTCGAATTTGACGATGAGAAAAATTGTTTTTCGGCGGCAAAATTGTCTTAACTGCAGACAATTGTCGCGACACAGTTGCTCTATTTCAAGAGCCGTATAGGTCGCTGCTCTACCCTTTTCTTGCCCTATTCCACTTGCCCCTCTACACTGATTCTATGTGAATTGCCGAATAATTCAGCGACGTACCGCCGATTGCAAAAAATGAAAGGTAAATACGATTAATTTCCTACCTAAGTCTTACTCGGATGGCAGAAAGTCATGTGTGCTTTTTCGAATTTGTCCTATACTGAATTTATAGTTAAAGAAGAGGCGATTTTTTTGTTATTGGAATGGCCTCCCTACGAATCAATGATGCTGTTTTCAGAACTATGGAACCGTTTCAATGACTTGCAAATCGTTGCGTAAGAGCAACAATTTTAAAGATTGAAAGTCCTCTGAAGTGAATGGTTTTCAAGACTAAAGAAATTTCTAAACGAGTCGTCGTTAGACCGATTTAGTTACAGGTAACTTCTGGTAAGCCTTCTTTCAATTGTTTATGTTACTTTAATTTGATGTATTTCTTGTGATTTGCAGGTTACAATCATAAGATGGTCTAAAAATACTTGTCTTCCCGAGAGATTGGCGCCGCGTCGCAGCCTCATAAACCGTCGTATGCACACCGTCATGGGGCGGTAACACGTTGTCGTTTTCGACAAACTCTCAGGAATTTTATATTTTGAATGGAGTTATTTTCCATTACATCCTTTTAACAAGAAATTTTTCGGTTAATTTATATTGAAACTCATTCTATTAATCTGATCTTGCTATTCTGTTTCGAAGGTGTCATGTTGAGTCAGAAAAGTTTAAGCTACTCGACTTAGATTTTACTTCTCACATTTACCCATGTAGGGAAAAGTTAAAGACAAAATATTCTATCATGCAGTTAGATTGCTTTAATTGTTGGCCTATATATTTATTTTCTTCTGTTTTACTTATGTCACTACAAACGCTGATTTAAAGCTTGTAACAGCAGATCATGCTCTTCGATGAGGTAGAGAAACAGTTCTTCTTTATGTATGCACAGACATCTGACGGCATTAGTTGAATCAATTGCCATGTGAACGGCATTGCTTGAATGTTAGATCAGGACATTACGTTACTTTCATCTCAAATTGAGTATTCCTCTACTGCTCACTATACATTGAAGGTTCGTACAGTAGACACAATCCCTACTCCTTATTATGGAATGAAATAAAGTTTTCAGACCGATATTGATATGCAGAGACACTCGAAAAAACACCTCATCGTGCAGGTCTCAATCAACGACGCACTATGAAGTCGTGGAGTCATGTCTTTACTTTGCAAATTTCTTCCTTCTTTGAGAAATTATCACCTAGTTTTGAGCCGTTGCCATGATTTGCAAAGAAATCTCCAGAAACACTCAACTGTACTCATTACTGTTAATTGTTCCTCAGGAAAAATTGGATGAGAGAACTGAGTTAAATATCCAGACTTTCATTACAGCTACTGGCATTTGAATATAAATGTATGTACATCAGGCCACTTATAATTGATGAATTACCCAGCGAATAAAGACTTTTATACCAGCTATTACAAATGTCTCATAAGATGTGTACTGCCTGTGCTGACATTTAAAATTTAAATTGTTCATGTTACTTTTATAAAATTCGGTAAAACCAAATAAATCTCAAATTTAGAAGAATGCGGTACAGAATATTATCTTCATACGATGCAAGTGCTCCACTGTCATGGAAATTAATGAACGCGCGTGATGATGCTCTTCTCATTTCATATGTGAAGTATGACTCCCGGCGGGTGACAGTTTAGCAATAAAACAATCTTGGTGCCTCAAAAACTATGAACACTGAATGTGGATAAAACAAACAACTAAAAAATTACGTCAGAAATGCTGGTGGAATTGTATGTCGTGAGATAATTTGACAATATATCGACTATTTACTCTCCTAGAAGTCTTTTCACGGGCATGGGTAGAGGAACCACAGAAATATTGACCACCAAATGAAGGGGATGAACATGGGACTGAAAGAACAGCATAGAGCAAAAAGAATTTTCCGAGCATATTGCAGCCCCAATTCACACAAATGCATTCAATCAATCGAGAATGTATTCAAATTACAGTAGCAGAGTTTAAACGATTTGCGAAAGGATTTAGGAAGCATACGTCATTTAGAGGAATAACCGAAAAAACTAATACTCAAATATTTCTGAAATTCCAGAATTTGAAGGAAGCACCTTTACGAGGAATCCCTCAGAATTTTGAAAGCATGGGAGCACTTATCTGGAAAACATTGACTTGCAAATGACTACGAAGCTCCCAAGTTAATAACATTCATTTGCAGCTATGAAATTTCTACGACCGTTGATTTTTTAAGTAAGTCAATGAGATACTTTCATCATGGTAGTTGCGATGGTGAATTAAAATTGTTTACTCTCTCTCCCCCCTCTGCCTGTGAGGTCCTGAGACTCTCTGTTGTGGTATCGATGACTGCATGACCCATGTGGTGATGGTGCTAGCACTACAGGGCTGTAATCCTTCACTTATTACTATAAGGTGACCACAAAGAAGCTCAATTATTTGATTGGCTTTGCCACGTTGATAAATACCGCGTTTCTTCCTAAGATCTTCTAGAATAAATAGAATGACCACTCCACTAGCGCGGTCACCGTAACTGGTGCTTCTTGCATCAACTGGTTAGTAGCGTGGGTCGATAAACGCATCATCTGCGAATTTCGAGTTCCTAATTTATGGAAAATACCTGGGAATGGTGTCGCTCCAAGATGCTTTCATAATATTGGCGAGATAGCCAAGCGGCGCAAGGTCGACGACAGCTTTACAAGGAAGGTGGCGGCCAATCACAACCGTGAAACAGCCCCAGGTAAACTGGGTCATTTTGGACGGTCTGATTGGAAAACAAGTGTCGAGTTCACCCCAACATTCAGGGATTGGGGGATAAAAATCCTGGAATCTCAATGAGAGCTGCCCTGAGAGAGGTAAAAATAGATGACATGCGTGTCAAGCTGTGTATTGCTGAAGATTTACCGGTAACATTAAATGAGAAAAATTGTACTGACTACGAAAATATACATAAAAAGCCTGATGAAATTCTAGAGGCTGTTGAACAAACTGAATCCTATATTTGTTGTGCCAAACTCATCAGATCTCAAGTCAACAGATGATTTGGCACGCAGCTTAGTCAAACGGAAAACCAATGCCTTCCCATGCAACACTAAAACTACTTGATTGACACTGATGAACTATTTATTCAAGTCCTTCAAAAGAAGTCGTTAAGAGGAGCTGCTGTCAGTCGCGAGGGCGTATCGAGGACATTCGAGGGCTGCTTCATGCAGTAATATAAGTGGCCAGGGGACACCAGCTATCGCACGGCTAGTGTTGTCCAAAAGTGAGCTCTTCAATTAGCCCAAAGCATCATGTGTATGCGCTTCACTTTGGCCTTTTGAACACGTTCATGACTCATGTAAATTAGAGTACAAAATGAATCCCAGAAATTACCATCCCAATTCGTTCTGATGTATTTTTATCATTATATTTAAGATTTCTGCCGACTTTAATAGTGGTATTCGAAATTGAAAAACATGCCAGGTTGGAAAACTCTTAAAATCCTGCAGTATAGTGAGTGGTGGCTCTATTTTTTAAGCTACGACAGAGCCTTATTCACCCGAGCAACAAAGCCGACAATGGCAATGTTGATAATGCTTTTTGATTCAATGGCCGACTTGGTCTGGCTTTTTAAGTGCAAATTTTAAGACGAAGATGAAATTATGTTCATACTCATAATAAACCTAAGTGACTATGAAATTATCTCGAACGTTCACTTATAAAATACCTTTGATTTTAACGTTATGTAAATCATTGTCTACATGAAGAATTATCATGTTTTAGAGCGCTAAAAGCATAAGAAAATTTCTAGAGCTCACTTACTTGGACCAAAAAGCAGCCTGTCAGGACCATCCAACTCCGCTTGTTGTCGGAGGAGTTTTTTTCCGGACAGCGCGCTGCCTGGAACTTCCTTGCTTCTGTCTCTCGTTCTAGACTCCTTTTCAGGTTGAGGAGTCTTTAAAATATTTTTAGGAGAATCTTCTGTAGTTAGTTCATCGGGGATAGTTTGCTAACCTGAATACATTGAAGCCTGATTTTGCTTCTCATAGATATTGTTGTATGAACTTCCTTCTGCTCTAAATGGTACATACTCATCAGTATATTTTCGATGGAATCGAGGAAGACATGGAATCAAATATTTCAGGTAACTCATTTAGAGTAAGATGTTATCCTAAAAAATCAACAGATGCTCAGTCATAGTTACTCTTAATTCAACAATGATGGTTATAGAAGTTGAGAGCAGTGAAGGCCATGTCCGGCCACCTTACATTTCTTCACAGGGTTTTGGGGTTAATACTACTGCATGCATTGATCATCTGAAAACGATTGTTAAGAACTAGATAGATAAAATATCCAGTGGAAGGCGATATGTCTTTCAGCAAGACTCAGCACCTTCTCACAAAGCCATAGTAACCCAAGATTGGTTATCAGAAAATTTTTACGATCATACGACCCCCAATTTGAGGCCCAAAAACATATCAGATATAAGTCGTATGTACTATTACGTGTGAAGAGTCGTTGAAGGAGAAACTAATCAGCATCCTCATAATGCCGTAGCTTCACTGACTGACGCCATTCGCCATTGTTCAGGTGATGTCAGAAATGAATAAGGAACTCTTATTTTTGCTTTTCAATGGTTTCGGACTCGTATAGATGCAATCATTGGAGCCAAATGTGGCTTCGTAGAGCAATACGATAAAAAAGTATCATCAAGGTTATCTGTAATATTTGATTTAACGATAGACATTTTTTGAAAAAAAATTATTGTTTATTGAACACACTAAATATGTTCACAAATAGCCCTCGCACCCTTTATACTGTATAGCCAACATGGTGGTATGCCTTTGTATTTGCAATTCACTAGTTTCCTTTCTCAAGAAGAAGTTTAAAGAGATTCTTGAAGTCAAACCTATAATTTTTGGTCATCTTGATGTGTGCACCCTATTGAACATCCACCCGAGAGAAGATGAGAAAGGATGCTCGCAAAAAAGCGCACGCTGCAGATATCGGTATATTGATGGGAACCATGGATATATTTCTTTTTAAAAATTCAAAAGTGCCTTCATAACGCCCCCTTGAGATAAATTTCACTCGACAGCGTTCGAGAAAGAACAAAGAGCTCGTTGCCTAATTTTCATTGAGCGTCACAAATGAAATGAGAATGCGTACATTTTAAGTCGTACATTTTCAGCGGCTCAAAATTTGACTTTCACATTAATTTTCACTAAGAGATCGCTTTTGATTCTTAATGGAAACAGAGAAAGACGACGAGTGGCTTACATCAAGGAATGGCATTGACGACGGCTAAAAAAGCGAGACCTTTATTTCATGTTCGCGAGTCGGGCGACTTCATAGATCAAAACTGCATAAATATTGGAAACATTCTTCCTGCGCATGAATTCATAGAGCGCTCAGTATTCAGCTTTTGGTGAATTTTGATCAGAAGATATTTGAGATTATCGCAGATAATCTCCATTTTACCATCGGGTGCAATTAAATGTGGATCCACTGTTGTCTATTATATATTTACTAATGCACCCAAAAGAATATCACTGGGGAACACACCTTGTGTTGAATTAAGTTCGACAGTTGTCATTAAGTAATTTTTGGGTGCTGAATCCAAAACCGGCCTCAGTTTTTCACTATTACGTCAAGCTTGAGAACTAAAGGATTTTCGTTTTCTTAAAAAATATGAAAAGAACTGTACATAACAGTAACAGTGCCTGTTTTATGAAAAGTTGCAAGAATTAAAATACAATGAAAAATGAAAGAAATGGGCAGGAATGGAATGTTATGAAACGTTATTACGTTGTTACAAACAATACGGCTACAATTGTGTGCAGATCGAAGTAAACATGTACGTTGGCAGCTTTTCCTGGAATGTTCAACTTGAGGACTACTGCGTTTGATGCTCCAACAATAGTCAGCCATCATATTCTCATCCCATCTACCCTTATAACGTTCTACCATACTTTAAATCTTGGTGAAATCGTTCACCTTGCTTGTCACTGACATCACCAAGATTTTCTGGAAAGTTGGTAAAATGGCTAGGCAAAAAATGTACTATAATACTCATGTTGCAACCAAGTGCTTTGTAGCTCTCCAATA
>VOMN01109081.1:0-10484 GCA_014899125.1 Orchestia grillus | reverse complement strand
GTAGAACAACCAAGAAGAAATTAAAAAAACGTTCTCTTGTTTGTAGCTATTGGTTTTAGCTGTCCAAAACTGTCTTTGTTTCTTTCTTAGCATGAATATTGGCTGAAAAAAAATCACTTCTGTGTCACACCAAAATATTTTGTTCATCAAAAATCGCCAATATTAAGAAAACGACAAAGAGAACGGAAAAAATGTCAGGAGTACAATCTGGTTCATTTTAGGTTTTACATCTATAGAGCAAATTTCGTCCGAATTGCATCACAAACAAAAAAGTTATAAAAATTGAGACTGTTTTAAACTGATATTGGTTGAGTGGTATTGAAAGCAGTATATGGTCTTCTGTCTTTGTTGATTGGAACTTGATAACATCCCTTGATTAGACTCAACCAAGTAAAATATTGACTTACGTGTACAAAAAATTGAATCAGTCAGATTTGGCATAGGGAATTTTTCATGTTTTGTTATACTCCTATAATCTACACAAAGTTGTAATTGCCCATCAGGTTTTATAATTGGAACTAAAGGTGATTACCAGAGCGAATGCTGTCCTTGATAATATCAAACATTATTAGTTCTTGACATCACCTCTATTTCTTAATTAACTGGTCCTGCAAATTGTCTTGAACTTTGCCGTATAATTTGTCAATTCAATTCGTGCAGGGTAACATAATTGCCGGGCGTGAATTTTGCGGGTGAAATAAACTCGTTATTTGCTTTACCTTAAGGATGGCAATAGCCCTAGTTAACAAAGAAATGAAACTCAGTGATGTATCAACAATAAATTGAAAGGAATGGTAAATGCTGCCCTGTACCATGAATGTGGTACTATCAGGCTCTCTGATGCTGAGTGTCCTCAACCTGAGTAATCCTAACCAGGGCAACCCCAACCAGAGTTTGTGGAGGTCAACACAGAAACAAAAAGAAATACCAAAATTAATTTTTTTTTTCACTAATACGTTCTGTTGAAGCTACTGGGAGGATCAAAGTGAAGGACTCAACCTTAAATTTTGAACAGACAAGGGTAACCTTTAAACTACATGCTATAAAGCATGAAATTGATAACTGAGGGAAATAAGGATAACTATAAACAATAAAAGCAACAAAGCCAACAAGAGCAACCCAATAATAATGGGTCCAAAAAAACTAAATAATCAATATCAAAGTAAAACTTTCCAAGCTAGCAATGAAAATCATAATTAGGATGAATAAGAAAAAACCTAAATTAGTATTGAAAAAATGTAAATTTATATATAAAGCAAAACACTCATTGCCTGATAGGTAAAATATATAAAAACACTAAAACATTTCAGGAGTTTTAACTCTTATTCAAATATGTTACTAAATTTATCTTTATATTTCAAGAAGCTAGTGAATATAGTAAACACTGGAAGAAGAAGGAATATTCACAATAAATGCACTAATAGATTTGTGCTAAAAGAATTGTCAAAGGAGACCCCGGTAACATGAGCTTTGCCTGTACCTCTATCATCCTTCTTGGTGTTGAGTCAACTTTCTTAAGCATTCTAAACACCGTTTTCCTTCCACTCATGCTCGATGTACTCCTCTTCTTTAATTCTTTTCTCATTCTTTCTATAGTCTATTCAGGCACTCCTTCATCCTTTCAGTATGCGAATGGTGCTCAATTGACTTGAAAATTCTTCCCTTACAACTGTCCTGCTTATGTACCTGACTTTATTTCGAATTACCACAAATTTCCTATCATTATTCATAGACACGATTCTATCAAGGCCTTCAAGATGTTTTTCATTTACCATGCTGTCATGATACAAGTTCTCACGGTGACCCACCTTATTCTTGATGATCAGATTAACATTTATCTCCACTTTTAATTGCCCCATATGAATACATCACTGATCTTAGAGCATAAGCAAGAACTCACTGATATTTGCTTTGGGTGTTGTATCATCTCCAAGATAAATGTCCACACTTGCATTATCTTGGGTTGTTTTAAAAATCTTTCTCCTGCTTTTATGAATAACAATATGATTTTCAACTACAAATAAAGTGCTTAAAATCATTGAATAAGCTCTGCTTCTGCACTTGATAACTTGACCGGACATACTCATTACTTCAGAATCCCTAAATCACCTTGGTGATTGAAGTGAAAACTATCCTCTTTACGTTCTATGAGGATTCCATCAAACTCCTATTGTACCAGGTTGAAATTCTACTCTGTGTGTGAAATTCACTCACAGCCTCAGTCGTGCCTGCGCATTTTATAACTGACCAGGCATGCTCATGATTTCTGCCCCTCGGGAATATTGCAGCTGCGGTTTCCTCTGAAAAGTAAAAAAAAAGTAAAATGGATGTCTCGGTCGTATCTTCGAACTTGATATCTTGACCAGACATGCTCATTACTTGCCTTTCTGAAAGACTGAAGCTGCGGTCTCCCCCTTTTGGCAAAAATGGAAGGATTTAATTCACTATATATATAATAATCCTACCATTAGAACCTCGGTCGTACACGACCAGGCTTCTTATTTACCTTTGCCGTCCGAAAAGCCTGCTGTGCACCCATCCTTGGAGAGGGCAGAGCCGGGTTCATTTCCTTGTGATTACGACTTGGCTATCCGTCCTACCCCCCGATTCTTGTGACAAGGCCCGATACCGGCCTTTAATCACACTGACAGCATATTAGTTCACTCGAGTCAAGCATCCAAATAGATACTGTCATGACCTTGCGTAAACCTACCTATGTACTCAAAGCAAGGCCTGCAGCAGAGCGGTCCCAACCGGGAGGACTAAGTGCGTCAAGTTCCTGTCTCTTCCCGACCCAATCGTCCAAGCACGTTTTCCTTGGCGTGCCTACCAAGAGGACTGCTTGAGCAGATGTTCTCGGTTATCTACGAAATAGTGTAATAACTACTTCTCTCATGAACTCTATAACTCTTGGCTTTCAAATTCCATCGTTAGACTTTCGCAATATGAGTACAGCCCATTGCGTCTGGTTCAAGTTCGCACCCTGTTGCGAAATGGTTCAGGCATACTCCACCCGTATTCAGTGTGATTATTGCATTAGTTTACGATAGCGCAAGCTCTTATCTCAAGGGGAACTATCCAGCTGGATGCCAGCTTGGTCCTCACCCCACGAGGCCAGCTCGTATGGCGTAGCACTCCTCTTTTCTTACCCGAAAAAACTGCTAGAAGCACCCGTTCGAACGTAAATTATTCAGAGTTCTACGGTCGGATTCTGTAGAATCTGTTCGCCGGAGGTAACCAACCTTAAACCTTCTACAGCTCTCGTTTTGAACGAGCTCTCCAGGGAGCTATTACCTTACTTCTCTGTTCTCGGACAAATTCTGTGAGTTCAACCTTCTCTGACATCAGGAAATGTCCTCCCAGCCGTCCTTCTTACTTGGGTGAGAACGGAGGCTCCATACCGTCACTGATCTGATTTTAAACCCCACCACAGGAAAACCGCAGCTGCTACCCCCTCCGTCACAAGGGTTTCCTTAAAGATACTGTATGCCACCACGAGCTTTCTTAACTCTGACCATCGGAAGTTCGTAGCTCTTTCCCTATCAAGATCCTTACAGCCTTCAGCACTTAGGGACTTGTTAACCAATTTTATCCAGTTCGAGAGCTGCTTCGAGTTTTATCGAGAGCTGCTTTCCACAAGCGAAAGAGCGAACTCGGCCCTCCCCAGCTGCATACTATAAGCCATCTAGCTCCTATAGACTTTGGCTTGCTACACCCTGACCTACTTTCACGCAGTAGGAGCACGGAGGGTTTATGGGCTCACGCTTACGACTTACACTCCAGGGTCATCCGCACAGATACCCCTTAGAACGTTCAGAAGAGGTCCCTTACAAATTACGTCCTTATACTGCGCGTAATTGGCGAGTCCAAGTCCCCACATCACTCACTGGAGCACCTCTGTGAATTCGTTGAACTCTAAGTGCTGCGCAACTTGCTGCCCAACAGCTTATAGTCCATTTTCACAATGCACACCTGGGAGCTCCTCAGTTACGCAACAGCAACAACCTCGCACGGGTACCTTCTTGCGTCTTCTACAACTAGAAGGCGTTATCTTATAGGACGTATTGGTATTTTAGACCATCTGTCAGAAATCTGTACCAATCTCGATGTGAGACTTGACCTTTTCGGATCTTGCTCCCTTACTACAACCTAATCCCTGTATACGAGTTATGGATAAGCTCTTTTGAACAGTCTGGGCTCAGGCTTAGCTCGCTATGAAGCTCTCCAGTCTACGTCCGCTTGGGCACTTTTTTCAAGCATGGCCGCGAAGACCCCTAAGCTGCCACGCCAGCCTCCTCTCTGAGCCTACTTAAACTTCGACGCAACCATAAAACTTACACAAGACGTGGGCTCCACGCCGGGTGTTTTCACTCCCTTATCTTCAACGTCCCTCGGACGGTAAGGACCATATTAATGCTTTAGGTCACGGTAATCCATCAATCTTTGCCAAACTTTGACCTACTATGAAGGGATACATAGTTATCTGCCTTGCCTTGAACTGGAATCAGAAACATCAGTGCCTTCCCCGCATATCGCAGCTTCGGCCTTCTTTTTACTTCTCGACGTAGGTACTTGCTCAAGCTTCGCACAGACTCCGTGTCCATCTCTGCTTAGCAAGAAATTTTCTCTCACTAGCCATCCTCTAGCTCCTGTCCCTTCGTTGAAGGTCCAGCCACGTTTACTCTTGCCTATAGCGGACCCCGCTAGACCCTTACCCGCCTGACCTCGGCCTTCCGAGTTGACAAACCATCCGAGCTCTTGACTTTTCTCCAACAGTTGTTTCCTTAGATGCCTTAGGAGTCACGGAACTCATCCTGGCCAATAAGCATCTGTAATTTAAAATGTAGTCATGTAGGTAGTGTTCAGAAAACTATATCAGTAATTTTTAACTGGTCTACAGCTTGTATTAATAAATAATTTGAATTGTTCAAAACAATTGTGTACAAGAAAAATAAAGTTGTTGTACAAAAGGAGACACTGAGATTGAATGACGCTACAGTTAATAGTGTCTGCTGTATATAGAAATATTATGAGCTGTTTCATCAAAGAAAATCTTTGAAAAACGAAATGATAAATTTCAATCTCAGTAACCGTAGAAGTGTGAAGTTTTTCATCTTGATGGTAGAACGGTATCTCTTTTTGAGCAAGAACTGTTTGAAATTAATAATATTGAAGTTCAAAGCTGAAAAGCCTGCTTTAAGTTTCTTAATAAGATTGTGTGAGCAGATTGAGTGGATAATTTATTTTTTGAAAATAGTGTGATTGTATTCTTGAAAGTTTTAGATTTATAATTTAGGTCTATAAATAATTCATTGTGGCTCATTTCATCACCCTTGTTTTGGTAAATTAAGTGGATGACCTCAATGATGAGTATAGAAGTTTCAGACCGGCAAAAGGCACTTTGTGTAAAAGGAATGACAACTTTAATTAAAGTGTTGGTACTAGTTACGTGGAGAGAAGGATAGTATACATTGACCTAAGTATCAAAAATTTTCTGACTTCATGATAAATTAAAATGTTCTACTTCATGCTATGGCCTGAGAGTGGTTTTCTCATGTTAACATTGTAGAAACAGTAAAATAATGTACATTCTCAGTGGGACTGAATATTGGCCTAATAACCCATTACTAAATGTAATAAATTTTGCATTAGGCAGAAATTCCATGCTAACTTAATAAGGAACTGAGAGGGTCTATAGGTGAACAAGAGAGATGAGAGGGTCTAGAGATATTGACAAATTATGTAATGTATATGAATGTATGGGTTATAAAAAATTAAAATGAATGCTACTTATTTTGATATTTAGGTAATGTTTTCAATAGTTTTTGAGAAGTAGTTTGAAAATGTACACAGTTTTTTGGGAGTCATGTCTTTTTTGTTGCAACCTGTTGTTTTGGAGGAGCAATTTCAGTTTATCTGAAAGTTGTCACTGGCAGCTCTGGTTGCCGGAGCTCCACCTGATGTTGAAAGTGGAGATTATCAGTCAATTTGCTCCATCTCAAAAGTCCTAGAACTTTGACCCCTAATTTTGGCTGTGTGATAAACTGGTCACCCTTCACTGACTACTGCAAAGTCATTGTGTAACTTGTAATGACCACTCCTGTAATTTTTGGCTTACAGTAATAAAACTCCTGTCATTTGATCCTAAATTTCAATGCAGAAGAATTGTAAATGGGGTCTAATCTAGAATTTTTTAGCATTGAAAACTTTTTCTATGAGGAAGATAATGAAATGTTGATAATATCTAAAAATGAGTCATTCAACAGTTTTCTTCTGGTTCTTCAAAATGTTCTTCCTTTTTCTTATTCCTTCTGTTGAAATACAATTAATAACACTAGCATCATTGTTTTAATGGAAAAATTGAAGAACCATTAGTGGATTGACAATTCTTGATTAGCAAATTTTTTTAAAGTGATGTTTGATAGAAATAAAGACTGAATAATTGGGTGATCTCCTTAAGTTTTAATTCCGAGGTGCCACACTTAGTTTCTTAGTTGTAGATTAGTGTAAAGACAGTGGAATGAACATTATTCCAAGGCATGGACTAATGAAGCAATGAACTACACTAGATTGTTTCAATATTGTATGATATTCTATGGAAATATTAGAAACCTTAATGCTTAATGAATTAAGTAGTTATGATGTGAGTGAAACTTCAGTTATCTATTGATTGTGTTTCTTTCAATATAGCTTTATTAGAACTAAGTTGATGCATTTGGGAAAATTTTACTAAGGTTTTTATATATTATATAAATTTATTCCTTTCATAGATCTCAGTTTGTTTTTCATCTTCATGTTTTGATTATTTATGAAACATTTTGTTTTTCAGATTTTTGTCTGATACATAAATACTGTTGAAGTTTTACTGAACAATTGTCAACTGAGTATGGCTGTGGATATTTTACCAGAAATTTCCCCACAGTTTTAAATTCACTGATTTCTAGTACAGCTTGTAAAGATTTAGCAAGAGTGAGATGGTTGATTCTTCAAGAAGATCAGTTATGAGGGGCAGAATTTGATAAACCATTGACGATCTGGGAAAGAAAATTTCACCATTAAAAATATGTGAAAGCTAATATTTACTGTCCTTATTTCAGTGGTAAGCTGCGAACATTGGGCAGCACGGAGTTGATGTGCAATCAGTGTGGCTCCTGGTTTCACGAGTCATGCATCAGCTACCAACTGGGACAACTGGTGCCATTTATGCTCAACTATTGTTTCACTTGCAAGGCATGCTCTAGTACTGGGGTTGAGCAGTTCAAGAAATCACAGGCTCGTAAGTATTATAGTTCCAAAAAGGTATTATTTATTAGTTCCAATGAAGGTATTTCATGCAAAGAAAAGTGGAAAGCATTTTCACAAAAAAATTGATCCTTTTGGCGATTGAATATTTTATTCAATTGAGTATTTCATCTCTAAATGAATATCATTTAATTGTATGAAAAAATATGATGAAACAAATTATTAGTACTTTAATAATGAAGAGTTAGGCCTCAGTATGCAATAAGAAGATAAGCTGACAAGCAGTATAACTATTAAGGTTAGAAATAATGAAAAGATGCTATGAGAAAGATCTCATTACCATAAATAATATTTCAATAAAGGGCAGAGCTTTTGAGGGTATACATAACTCATCTTCAGTAGGAAATTCTACAAAGAAAAAATACACACTTGATGCAGAAACAGGTCAATACATGATTCTTAAAATATGACAAAGAATAAACTTAAAAATTAACCTGTTGCCTTAGAAATCTAAAGTATTTAAAATGGTCTTACACTACCATGATCATTGAGCAACAGATTGTACTTGTGAATCAAAATACTTTTTAGTGTCCTTAAATTTGTGGTGGTAGATGATGCTATTACTTGAAGTTGGCTTTGAGTATAGGATGGTTAGTTTCTACAGCATGATCTCGAGCATTACTGATAAGTGATGAAGCTAGAGGTTTTCCAGTGCTTCAGGAGATCCCTTTATGTTCAGCAACGCGTGTGTGCAGATAACGTTTAGTTTCTCTAGGGTAGGTAGCATCAAACTGGCCACACGAGCACCAATATACATTGCTTGGCAGTAAAGTAGGAATACGATCCTTTACCTGGAAGAAACTGCCAATAGAGAACAACCCCGAACTTAACCACCTCGACTCACTGTATCCTGACCTAAATGTTTCATCCTCATGTCAGATCACTTCTCCCCAAACTAGACGATATAAACTTCTCTATTTCAGAGTTAAATTATGAATTCGACGTTTTGTGCTTAAGAAAGTTGGCTTAATGCCACATCAAAAGAAATGGCAAATATGAATAATTTCTCTTCGTACCATTGTCTACGAACTATTGGGAAACAGGGTGGTGGGGTGATTGTTTTTGTTTTGGATAAATTTACAGAAGAAAATATTCCAGAAGCCACAATAAATTTAAATGATATTGAAACCCTGTTTATTGAAATGAAGGATAGGAAACGTCTAGTTTTAGGAACAATCTACCATCCTGTCTGGCAATTCAACTGTGTTCTATAATGAGATCAACCAAATTATTGAATATCTGAAAAGTTGCCATATGATGAAAATTATATTATGTGGAGAATTTAACTATGATCTTTTAAATTGGAGAAATTGTGACACAACTCTGATTTTTGCGAATCTTGTTCAGGCAAAATCACTTTTGTCTGTAATTTCTAAGTCAACTAGGGTAACTGGAATCCGCTATATTAATAGATAACTTTTTGTAACTGTGCCGACTGACATCTTGGCAGGGATATTAACATCAGATGTATCTGACCTCTTCCCGATATTTCTGATAAAAATAATATTTCCATAGGAAACGACCAAAAAATTCCAGAAACCTGTTCATACCGTAAAATTAATTCTGCTACTGTATCAAACTTTTATGACGAAATTAGATGGGCAGATCTGAGGTCAGTCACAAAAAATTGTTATTGATACTGTTATGTTGACGCTGACAGGCCTCATAAACGGTGCATATAATAAATGTTGCCCAATTATAACTCGTACTGTCACACTGAAGGAAAGGTAGAAGCCTTGGGTCACTAAAGTTATCAAATCCAGTATTATAAAATGCCAAGCATACCGCATACCTCTGCACGAAGAAAAAATTTAGCCTGAATTATACAATAGATTCAGAAACTATGTAACCTGTCAAATGAGATCTGTAAAAAATAATTACTTTCATCAAAAGTTCTTCTAGCTGAAGAATGACGGTAAAAAAAATTTGGAATCTGCTGAACTCATACAGATCGAGTAAAGAAAACAAAAAACCAGTAACAAAAATTGTGAACAATAACTCTCCTTATTAGTGTGCAACAGACATTGCTAATATATTCAACAACTTTTTCATAGATATAGGTAAAACCATTGCTGACAACGTTCAAGATGATCCGAACTCAAATGATCACCTACATTATCTCACTCAACTAAGTGTAAGCCTTCCTTTCTTTTTCACACCGTTATCTAATAGTGAGGTGATAAACTGTATTAATACATTAATAAATAAATCGAACAGAATTTAAACGTTTACCATGAAACTACTAAAACCCATAGCTGACCTAATTTTGCCTGTTTTAGCTGATCTCATTAATAAATCTTTTACCACTGAAATCTTCCTGAACACTCTGAAAATAGCTAGAGTAACTCCAATCTTTAAACATGTTGGCAAACAGTGTGTAAATAATTAGACCAAGTTCTGTTCTTCCAACTTTTAGTAAGATATTTGAAAAAATAGCACAATCAAAATTGTATTCATATCTTGAATGTAATTCTTATATTTATGACGAACAATTTGACTTCCGGTCTCGGAGATTAACAACTCGAGCCATTCTTAATTACCATCAATATCTGTACACAGATATTGATGAGGGCTTTCTCATATTCTCCATATTTTTTATTTAAAAAAAAAGCATTTGATAGTGTAGATCATAGGATCCTTCTATCCGAATTGGAACTCCATTTAGTGAGAGGAACTCCTCAGCGGTGGTTCACTTCTTATATCTCAGACCGTAAGCAATTTGTTGTAATCAGAGATGCAAAATCCGATATGTTGAACGTGACCCAGGGGGACCACGAGGCTCAGATATAGTAAAATGCACTTCTTATTTTAATTTTATTGTTTTTGCGGATGACAGTATTCTTTCATCGAAAATCTATCCTAAACATATTGAAGAATCAGCAGACCAAATAAATCAAGAGTTACAAAAAGTCTCTTTGTGACTAAGAGCCAATAAAATATGCATCAATATAAGTAAAACGACGTACATTCTTTTCTAATACAGGAAAAACTTCAGCTCTTGCAAATAACGATGGGAAATGGTATAATAGAGCGAACTGAACTCTCAAAGTTTCTGGTAATCACCCCTGACAAGCATTTGACGTATTGATCGACCGGGGTGAGGTTTATAACCGGGACCGAGATTAATATTAAATAGCAATGTATTTATGACATTATAGACAATACAGTACCTTATTTTTCAC
>VOMN01109064.1:0-10241 GCA_014899125.1 Orchestia grillus | reverse complement strand
AAACTCGATCAGCTTCGCGCAAAGCAATCATGAAGTCAAGCTCAATGAAAGGTGTTCGTCTATTGCACGGCCAAGATGCACGGATTATTATAAGGCCGTAAATCACAGCTGGCCGTCGTCAGACATTGCGACCATAAACCACCGATAGATTTTCGGCCCTAATCCAAGGACGGTCAACTTCGAATATTGCGTCCTGGTTAGGGCCGTGCGCAAATATAAGCCAGACGGAAGCGTCTTAAGGCCTAGACGGCCAATTCACCTTCAATTTGTTCCTAATCGACCGTGTCTTCCTTAATCCACCGGCGATACGTCCCTGATTTTTATTAGGAAAATGTCGAAAAAAGGTCAGGACATTCCTCAATTATTATTTTGGACAAATCTATCTCGTCAAGAGTTGTAGACTTATCTTGAGAAACTGACTACTTTAATTCCATCTGCATAGTGTGGCACAGGTAGCCTGTAAAAATACAACACGTATTGTTGGAATGAGTTAACATTCGTATTTTTAAATATATTTTGTTGCAGTTCTTCATCATGAGTTCGTTTGTCTGATGTGCAAAAACCGTGCGAATCTCTACCTGTGTATTAATGCCTCGTCATTTTCGTCTAAATAGTAATTTATCATCATTATATCGTTAATTCGTCTGAGTTCTAAACAGCTGACACACTAGCTGAGAATGGTGAGTATAAGACGCTCTTCCATTATGTTTCCAGTCTCACATTTGTCGGTAAGTTCTCTTTATTTAATTTTATTTCGTTTATTTTCTTTCTTGAACGAACTTAAATTTCCTTACGCTTTTTACCTTCAATTAGCCTGCGTGAAGACGAATAGTATCACCATATCTGTTTCATAGGAAGTTGACCAGAAGTTCCGAAGCTATTTCGCTCCGCTGGCGAGCAGCGAGCACGCAATGGAGGCTGGCTTTGAACATTACAAGACGGCCATAAAGAAACAAATTCAAAGCTGCGTCCTCAAGCCTCATGAGTTCGAGCTCAAGCACAGGGAACTCATGACGGAAGCGAGCGACGTGTACAAAGGGTGTAACACATATGGCAATGGCAATCCGAAAATTTTCAGACAATTTGAAGGACTACTGCAGAAGGTAAGCGGTAAAGTTATTAAGTTAAAGAATCATGCTCAAAAGTGTAAATATTTCAAAATATCGTGTTCCAGGCTTTTAAACAAAAAATTGAATCCTTAAAAAATCAATGATAAAAGACTATTCAATTGGAAAAATATGCAGTATATTTGACAAATCAAAAAGGGGTGCTGCCAAATATTTGTCAGATAGGAAAGTTATTGGGATGTCGCTGAGATTTCGCTTAATACTTCAATCTTCAGAACAAGAATAACTACTACTATTCAATTTATCGATGCCGTGGTACTGTGATGCTGTTGTAATCGTATCTGTGTTTTTGTAGAGGTCAGACCACTTTTCTAACCTACCGGAAAGAGATGTGTCCTAGCGCAGGGATCTTTTCGCGAAATACCAAAACGCGCTTGTGTTTGTATGTGTTTGATCATTGGTTGTTGCAACGGAATTATAATAATGGTTTCAACTTTGAAAGAGAGAAAATCTATTGATTCCAGCACTGCTGACCTGCAGTATATCGTTGGGCTTACTCTGTTTTTTAACTATTAATGCATGAGTGATTCAAAGATTTTGCAGTTTAAACTTCATTTCGAAGGGGAGGACTTCCTTACTGATAGCAAGGTAGTGCGCCATGGAGCCCTCTTAAGGTGATACAAAATAATATAAGTCATCATTGTACCAGTATAGTACAATTTGAATCACGTGAAACGCGTACAAATCGCCAGGAGGAAGTTTAGCCACATGTGAGTTTAGTTATTGTACATCGTGGTGCACACGCTGAATTTCAAAAAGCCTTACCCAACTGTAAATGTTCGTAACTCCAGAATAAATATGGCCGTGCCAATTCATTAGTTGCAGTATGTATGAAAAATATTTTCTGTTGTTGCAGTCAGTTAAAACTTGTTCAGATTTTGTTTCCAAGCTTTGTGATGCATAAAAGTAGTGACGAAGTAAGTTGCATAAACGTTTCATAGGAGAAAAAATGAAGTAAAAATTAAAGAATAATCGTAGCATTTATTTAACATGGTTATACCAAGACAATACACTTTAGGAATCCAAATGCCTCTCCCATTTATTAACAAAAACAATTGATCTAATTTTTCGAAAAATCATCAAGTTTCTTAACGGATTTGGAGCACCTTCCTCCAAACTATTTCATCACGCTTTTGATGACAGATGGGTGGCATTTCAAAAAAATTATTTCATCAGTAATGCTGTTTTGGAGATCGTTCAAACCTAGAGTAGGTCATGAATGCACTTTATTTTTCAAATAACTTATTTTCCCAGTCGAAAGAACCACAGCATGTAAAGTCAAGGCTTCAGGATGGCATTCAATGTAATAGCCCGGTGCAATCATTCTTTGTTTTAACTTCACTTGTACGTAATTTTTAATCTGTACTTGGAAGCACGATCTTACTAATACAAAATACGAATAAAGTAGTTTTGTGGATATAATTCAAATGCTGAGGATTGAGTTCCTCATTCATAGTGACTAAATAACTCTCACCGGTTAGTGTTCCATTAAAAATCATCCAACAAGCGATCCTTTGCAACAGAACCTACTCAAACCAACATTTTTTTCGTCTCCGATATTTTATTATGAACATCTACAAGAGGATGTTTCTTGGGATATATTACCTGTAGTTCAACATGTTGACTTCACCGTTCACAGGCTATGGGATCAAGTTTCTACCATCATCCTTTAAAAATGAAGGATTTTGGTTTCACAAATTTGGTCACTCTATTAATTTTCTTTCTAATCAGAACTAGCTTATTCGATTATCCATATCATCAAATAATTCTTCAGTTATTGATTCTTTTCAGTGATTCATCTGGCTATTTAAAGATCCACTAGGCGAATCGCGACGAGAAAACCTTCTGAACGCTGCTCAAATGTTGAGTGGAAACCGATTTCATTTCATCTTTTGGATGCCTTAGGATTTTCAATTGATAACAGATGAACGACCTTAATATTATCGCTAGTTCTTACCGCTTTCAACAGTTTTAAAATTCCTGTACTCAAACTTGAAACAAGATTATATGATTTAGCTATAAGGACATGTTTTCAAATAACCCTCTTAGTTGGACGCCTTGTGGGAAATCTTCGTCAGGTTTTATTTTGAACTTCCTAGAGATTTTCATTGCTTTGTCGACATTGCTCCTGTAGATATGATTTTCTGTTGGACAAGACAAGGTGAAGAGTCAATAATTGTAATTTAGGCATGACTTCGATCTCATTCATTTCTAGCTCACTTTTTGTATCTTGCATCAATTATTTAATCGAACAAGTATGTACAGTTTTTTGTATTACTTCCAATCTCGGGCTCACTTCTACCCTCTTGAGAAGTGTTTGTACAATTTACACAGCTTATGACTTTTGAGGAGCTCAACATTGAGAGGTAAAACTTCTAATAATTTCACTCCACTGACTACGATGATTTGGATAGTCAGGCGCTTGGATAGTCTGGCGAATAAGATGCTCAACTGTTGTCTAAGACGTCGCTAGTTTCCTCTACCCATGTGTGAAATGAGTACCAGCTGATGGTGGGGTACACGCTCTAATAGACTAACATCTTCTCCTGTCTATAAGGTGATGTATCACCTGTCCCGCTTAATGCTATGAAAACTGGATACGAGCACCGTCCCCAATGGCCTCATGACTTCGCGATGGGAAACTTCACCTTTATTACGATGACAGAAAACTTTTCCTGTACCTAAGGAACCCATCAGGAGGCATAGGTTGGACAATAGGGTAAGGTTAGGTTTGTCTATCCGTAGCCATGAGGACTGGCGTACCCAGAGGAACACTGTTAGGTTGCCTCAGCTTTAGCTAGGTCTTCGGACTTCTATCATTCGTGCCTCTTCCCAGTTTTATGTCTCCTTCGCTGATAATTCTTTATCTTACTGCCTCTTCTTTCGTAACTTGCTGTTTCTATGTGCAAGGAATCTAGTGTAGAAACGCACCATGTGAATAGATTCCCCGTTTTCGAAAGACCATACTAAAGTCCATACTAAATGGTCCCTTCTCTTCCGGGGCGAACTAGTCTGAGTTTCTGAGGCGCTGCTATCCTTGCTACTACTACTATTACTACTACTATTACTACTACTATTACNCTAATACTCTTACTAATACTCTTACTAATACTCTTACTAATACTCTTACTACTACTGCTACTAATTTTACTACTACTTTACGTGATAATACAAATAAAGTTGGAAAACCTTTATATTCTGAAGTTACTAAGTAGGTTTGAGTGTACTTTATGGCGTGCATTTTGTATAGTGACAACAGCGATAAAATTGACTGAGATAAACCTTGGTGTAGTTAATAATTTTTGCCATGAACCTCGCTTAAGTTTATTTTTAATGTTGTTTTTTAGTTACAGAAAAGTAAATCGACAGTGTTTCCTAAAAATGGGAAACCCAGTGTTTTTATGGCCACAAAAATTTGATATGCGTTTTCTGTAATTCAACTAAAATTTCGTAACGAAGGTTACTTGTTCCGTTTCTATACATTTCTCTTGGCTTACCATTCAACTCTTTGGGGTTTCTCTTCTCTGTAATACTGTACAGTAAGTTATAATCTCAGTTACCTCATTGCAAATTTTTCAGATGATAGAGCAGCTCTTCTTGCAGTGTGCTTCGATGAATAAAAAAAACTATGACGTTAAAAGAAGCCGCGAGGCAATGATTGAGGGTGCAATTGCAGCAGCCGGTGCAGCCGCAGTTGCTGCTCTACATTTGTGGATGAAAAAATAAGGTGATCAATCTGACATACAATCAAAAGCTCTGTTATCAATCAGTCTAAAGAATTTAAGTAGTAATATTTTTGTATACTCTATTTGACGAAGTTTTGGTTACATTACTGGTGTCTCTGACATTTCTGTTACTCTAGAGTTTATTTCCTTGAAAACTATTTCTATTTTATTGCTAGTTAGAAGGCTAGGAAAATTAATGCTTACCGAGCTGATTTAACAAAGGTTTGCTGAATAACAGACGCTCAATGTTTCGCATGCATTTTAGCGACCTGTCCGTTTGTAGCTCGTTTGATGTCTCACTTGAGACTTAAAATTTATGAGCTTCTAGTAACAGAATTCTTGATGTACGCTTGGTGTGCGTAGATTCATATACGCTTTGTAATTGTAACACAATTTTTCAGTAGAATAGATGATAAGATGTTTCTCCTCGTTCTTTCGAAATTGGTGTCAGATTTTCGTCATTTCTGAAAATGAGTCACTTGTGTTTTCTGAGGCCCAAGAGAAGATTCGTCTGTAAAACTCACTGAAAAAGCCATGCGTCAGAGTTCTAGATATAAAAATATAAACTTCAAATCCTTATGTAGACAGGGTTTTAATTGAGCTGGCTAGAAGTTCAAAACAGAATTCCTTCATCCGCTATCGTTTTTTAATTATTTTTCAATTGGTTCTAGAAAGTTCATGAACTTTTTCTCGTCACTTTGGAATTTAGACTCGTGCTACTGGAATTATCCCTTACTCGTGCTTTTGTTTCGTCGTTCAAGTAGCGGAAAAATGCCTCGACACCCAGGCCAATGACAAAAAGCAACTGATCAGGCGGTGCACACTCATGCTAATCTTTTGTCCATGTTTCCTAGAGGGAAGTCTTTTTCTATAGTGCAAATTTGTCATCAGTTCCTGAAAATGTAAAAGAAGCATACTTGTTTACATTACGCTTCAGATTTACTGTAATTATCGATGACTATACGCTTTATGCTCGTTACTCAATTATCGTAGAGCAATTATTCGTTCTGTGTGTTTTCCTTCATCTCAGTTTTACCCTGTGCGAAGATATTCTAAGCTGAAAATTTTCCAGAGAACTGGTACAGCTGAAGGAAAAGTGTTTGTGATGGTCAAGCTAATACCGTAGGTCACGTATCACCAAGATTGTTGGGAGCTACAGGTGAGCCGTCTCTTGCTATTGTCTCATGTATGTTGTTTTTACGGGGGTTTAGATTTTCATTTGAAGAACCATTGCTTGTTTCTTTCATGTAATTTTGAGCCTTTCACTCTATCCCATCTTGCTCGTTTTTGCCATACTTTCGACTTCGACTACTTTTTCTACCCCGACGGTGTTCACATATATTCCTTCTATCACCCCGAAAAAAAAATATCCAGCACTTGATCAAACCCGACTTCTCCCTCACTGCTCAAAACTTCTCAAGCGCTTTCCTAGATCGCACTCATTCAACCACGTAAATCATTCCATACATTTCAAGAATAGCATCTGACCACAAGTTTACAGCAATAAACGGTCGGAACTATTACATCTACATGCGAACTTCTGTTAGCAGTCATCCTGACTCTTTGAATATGATTTTCAATTATTAATATATCAATCAATCAATTGGTTTATGAGTGCTTCGAGTCTTACTGGTAAATAAATATTCAACACGTTTTTTCTTTAGATAAGTGATCAACATATTATTTAAATTCTTCATTCAAGAAATACAATCATATTTTATTTATTTTTATTTCCTCCATTGTTTGTTTATGAAACACATTGTTTATGTAGGTTTGAATTCATGAATGTTTTTGGGTTCGTCAATTTTTGCTTCCAGACAACGAACAAAGTCCATTGTTCTTGGCTTGCAGGTAACTAATAAGGTTCGATGTTCTTGCCATGCAGGTAACTAACCGAGTTCATTGTTCTTAGCTTGCAGGTCACCAGCAGAACTCGTTGTTCTTCGCTTGCAAGTAACTAACAGAGTTCGTTGTTCTTGGCTTGCAGTTCACTAATAGAATTCGTTGTTCTTGCCTCGCAGGTAACAAACCAAGTTCGTTGTTTTTGGTTTACAAGTAACGTTCCAAGTTCGTTGTTTTTGGTTTGCAGGTAACTAACATGGCTCGTTGTTCTTGCCTTACCGGTAACTAACCGAGTTGTTCTTGGCTTCCAGGTAACTAACATGATTCGTTCTTCCGTGGTTTGCAGGTAGCTGACAGGGTTCATTATTCTCGGCTTGTAGGCAAATAACAGAGTTCGTTGTTCTAGGCTTGCATATAAATGAGTTCGCTGTTTTGGTTTACAGGTGACCTACATAGTTTGTTGTCCTTGCCTTGCAGGTTACTAACAGCGGTTAGTCGTTGTTTTTGGTTTGCAGGTAACTAACTGAATACGTTGTTTAGGGGTATTGGATTCTCTTACTTTCGCCAGACGCAAAGTGTGTTTGCTTGACACAAGGAAATAGGTAAAATCAAAGGATTGTTCAATAAATCGAAGGTAAATGATTGGAAACTATTACGAAAACAAACTCAGATCAAATAGGTGCAGTATTCAAAGTATCTGGGTCAGAGTTGGAAAAACCTAACTCAGCTGTAGGATGTATAAATGGACAATTTTGCCTGAAAATATCAATATCTATCGGAATTGTACGCTTGAGCCAAGTTTAGTTCATCTCAGTATGACAGAAAATGGAAGTTGTGAGCGCAAGATTCCCTTAACATGCGGATGATGAACACGCACTCACGCTCTCCGTATCGAATTCATTGCGTAACTTCAGTGAGTGTTATGGCTTACTCCGTATCTATTCGTTATGTACTTTTCCAGAACATTTTCCGATTGGTGCAATGTCTCTCCACAATTGGGCCAAATCTGTGTAACTGACGTTCAAGATAATCTTGTAATTGCCATGTTTGTTAATTTTAGCGGTATTGTAATAGTTCTTTACTAAAATGCTATTTATTTTCATTTTATTTATTTATTTTCTATTTCATTTACAAATAACAAGTTTTCCCACTGTAAATTGACTTGCAAAGCGCTAACAAATGAAATAAAACGCGTCTAGCGTTACATAATCTGCCTGAACGATTATTTGACAATAATTTTCCATACGTTTATACTAGTTTGTCCTGCACTAGCTGTTCTGTAAAAATACTTACTCAGGTATATTTCTTCCAGGCTGGCATATCGGACGTGGCCACAGCCTCATCCTCGTGTGAAGAAGCACAGCTTTATTCCCCATCACCCCGGATACCGCCAGGGTAATATGATTCAGGCTTTTTAATCTCGAGAAAGTCTTACAACATATGCACTCAGCCACATTTTCTTCGTACTTCTGATTTCGTCACTAACATTTTTCAAGACGTTTCTTGCTTGTTCTTTCCATAGGCTAAGCACCAGGTCTGTCATTAAACTTAAGGATGGCATTGTATTCCCAACGAATAAATTGTCCAACCGACCACAATTGAAACTATGTGTCACGGTATTCATGGTGAGGTGCGACACTCAAAATTCCTTTAGCGCTATCTCGGTAAAAATGAGGTGCAAGAGTATGATGATTGTTGATACAAGGGTATTAACCTTTTCACCGAACGATTTAGTCCATTAATTCATTTTTTATAGTCTAATAAAAAAAAACGTACGTCTTCTATGTTGCGTAAAATCCAATATGTTGGATACATAAACTGTCCGCATTTATAGTACGCCCAACATTGTATGTGCATAAATGGCGTTGAATTTGAAATTCCTAGGAGCTCAAAAATGAAGGCAGACTCAATGCAGATGGACACATCCGACATTGTGTTCCTTATCTGAATAGGAGTCATGTTATTAGGAATAGGCCTAAATAAACTATATTATATAAATTCATTTAATTCGTTTACATTTCCGAATATCATCCGTCAGCATCAGTATGTAAACATGTTCCAGCTGCCTGCAACCCAGATGCGTTCGTAGAGCTGGGATCCGAACGTGTGGCCTCTGAGCTAGCGGTGACTTTAGCTGATAGTGTGCGCGGTGTGTAAGCAAAGTTATGGACTCATGTTTTCTAATTATTTCATTTTAAGTTGCTGTTCAACATTTTCTCTTCCAAAGTAGCCACCTTGAGCAGCTCCGCAGCACTGGAGACCGGTGTTTCACTCTTCACGACATTGTTAAAATTAAGATGTAAGCAGAGCTGTCAGGGGGACAGTCCACGCTGTTTAATGTTCTCCAATGTTCCAAAATAGTTTCCTTAAGAAGAATTTTCATTTTTTATGGAATGAAACATTCGTATGCTGATGAGCGTAGCCATTCTCCTGTTGATGGCCACCTTGCGGTTCCGTAGACTGCATTTGTCAGAAGAAGTATAAAGAGAGAAGATGGCGTATAGCCTGGCATTTCCTCTGAGCAATTATTTTAATGAACGGATACCCGTTTGTCAATTTAAAAATGCCTATGTACTCTGCATGTGGGAGATTTAAATTGAATTTTTTATATTTTTAGGCTAGTTTTCCCTTCAACTCGTTTCATGTGGTGAAGATCTTGACAGTAACATTTTTAAAGGGAGCAATCATGATACAAAATTTTTTATTTCTGTTACTCTCGAGGAATCTTTGAATCTACTCTTCAAATTTATTATTTTTTACTCCACGTTTATACACTGTGTACAATACATACCTACATTCTTACTGATCCCTTTTTACTCATGCGTGAACAATATAATTCGATTATGAACAATGTTCATAGGCCATAGTGACGTTAAAAGATGCATTTAATATGAGAAGTTGTGAGATAAAATGTGGCAAACTAATACTGTATAAGAGCTTCCCAAAGTCTGATGGAACTGTTTCAGAATTGCTTTATTTACTCGGTCGTTGTGATAACCGACGTATTCTGATGACGGCTTGCTACAGCTCTTGGCAACCACCGCAGCAGTAAAATCGTTCCTACCCTTCTTCATCGTTTCTCAATTGTATTTTGTATTCTTATATGATTGCACTTATATCTATGTATCATTATGAATTATAATGTAGTAGATTCAACGTCTACAGTTTTTTGTCACGTATATACATCATTGCGTCACCTGATTTTTGTTCCTTGAAATAAACTGTTATTTCCTAACTCCTTTCATTGCATAACAATAGAAAATACCCATTACTCTTACAAAAACTTTGCTTATACGTTAAATTTACATCTAATTCATTACTGGTGTAATTACAAAAAAAGGTATAAATTGATTGACTTGACCACGAAAGAAAAAGTAACGCATTAAAATTATTTATCTCGTTATGTTGAGTTAAAAAAAAAGAGAAATTATGCTTTTTAACTCAAGGAAAATATTTTTACATGGTGTTCGTTCTGCTATATGGGTATGTAAATGTACTTATTCTATAGAAACCCCTCAGGGGGCATAGGATAGGCCATAGGCAATAG
>VOMN01109062.1:0-11615 GCA_014899125.1 Orchestia grillus | reverse complement strand
ACGGAGTTATAAGAATTTGAAACAAGGGAACTTTGCTGTGACCCACTATGTACAGTTAGGTTAGATCGTGACTCAGGGAGCGAGTTTACCCCATTCCCCGATTTTCAGGCGTTAGGTAATCTTTATTAAAGAGGTTCACATTTGACTACTAACCGGTGAGCACTTTCAAATGAATTCAGTTGAATTAGAGCGTTTACATCCATTATCAAAACGATTGAAGATATCTTATCAAGGCTTTTGCCTAAAATTGACTACGTATTTTTAAAGCATAAGCCATTTTAAAACCTGGACGCTTTCAAGATTTTAAAAATTATACCCAACTAATTTAAAAGAACTCATGAGAAGCACACAAATTAAATTAACACGTTGACTCCGATTCTCCACACAGGTAAAATTACATGCCGACAAATATCGCTACTGTGAATTTAAAAATGAAGGATTTTGGTTTCTCAAATTAAGTTACTCTATTAATTTTCTTTCTAATCAGAACTAGCTTATTCGATTGATGAACACAAATTTGAAGAAAACTTTAAAATTTGTATTTATACATGATAGTGCTTTGCTTACATTAGGTTAGGTTAGATGATCGCGTGTACCATATATGGCCCACTTCGGAGTCAACGTGTTATAGAGGTTCACATTTGAATACTTACGGGTAAGCACTTTCAAATCAATTCAGTTGAATTAGAGCGTTTACATCCATTATCAAAACGATTGAGGATATCTTATTAAGCATTTTGCCTAAAATTGATCACGTATTTTTAAAGCATAAGCCATTTTAAAACTTGAATACCTTCAAGATTTTAAAAATTATACCCAACTAAGTTAAAAGAGCTCATGAGACATAAATTAAATTGATAGAAGCACAGGCACCCAAAATACGGACGCCAAGCTCAACACTTTGACCGCAATTCTCCACACAGGAAAATTTTCATGCCAACAAATATTTCGTCGTGAATTAGAAATTGAATAGTTTTTTAACCACCAATAAGGCTACCCTAGTAAGTTTTCTGTCCAGTCTAAACTAGCATATTCGAGTAATGAACACAAATTCCCCGAAAACTTAAAAACTTGTATTCATATGCGTTAGTGCTTCGGTTACGTTAGGTTAGACGGTCGGATGTGCCATGTGTGACGCACGTCGCCGCCAAAGTGATAACAGAAGCAGCAAATGGTTAGGAACCTCAAGCGGCTCATAAGTGCGTAGTAGCGTCGGACACCAAAGTTGACACGCTCAGTCACTAACCTGATGGTAATCCCGACCGCCAGCAGCAGCAGCAGAAACGGTAACCATACTCCCCGCACGGAATGGAACAGCTCTGAAGAACTCCACCAAAAACCACGACCTACACAATTCCCACACAAAAAAATGATAAATAGCTGAGAGCGACAAATCGGACCCGCGACTGCGCAAGGGTTTCCGTCCAAATGCCACAACGTGAGCACGCGGGAAAGATTCTCCAGACGGTGTGGACGAGGCATTATACCCAATATAACTTTTTTGCCGCCTCATCGAAAACCGGCGAAAATGGTAGAAGCTCGTGCGGCCAAAATAATAGATGATTATCGATGCTCCGGTGGAAAACTTGGACCGATTACATCGAAAACGATTACTAGCATGACTAAAACATTACGAAATCGAAGCTCCCGTACAACTTTGATGAATTGTGCTACCCTGACAACTCGCCGAAAGCTCGTAGTCACTTGCAAATTAATTTCTTCAGCTAAGAAATTAATCTGGAAAACACATAGCTGAGATTAAAACAATTTATTTTAATCGATGACGTTAGAGTCAATATCACCAGAGAGTGTGAATTATTATGTAAATTTATTCTGGTGCGAGATAGGCATAATATCCAAAAGCACTAGTTACTACACCACTGTTTTATTCAGGTGCAATATATCCAGGAAATGTTAAAAATCACTTGCAACAAATGGTAACGGCTTAGGTGAAGCATAAGTCTGAATGGATGCCTTGAAAAAAATAGATTCCAGGTCGCACTGTAGAAGTAATAAAAGATTTTGTTGTATTCGTAAAAGTTATGCGAGCCATTCCGCAGCTAAAACAAGTTAAGACAGAGTAATGTACAATCAAATTTTCATGCTTCAATCTTGAATATCTTGAATATCGTGAAAATGTTTGGGCTTTTATGCCCTGGCCACACTGGGGTGCCGCCGGTGAGCATATTCATTTGAGATTTACTCTGAACACTAGGTAATTTGTCGACCGTCAAAATAGTTGAGATGAATGTTTTTGGAAAATGACCTTTCATTCACTATGATCATATTGAGGACTAAACGATGTCGCTGATGACAACTGCCTGGTCCATCGGGTAGAACCGTCATTGATTGACATGACTCATTCAGGATATGTCAGGCATTTAGATTGGCCAGCTAAGTCACCAGATATGAAGCCAATAGAAAAATGGTTGGACCACCTAGAACGACAAGTTAAACGATGAGAAGAAAGCCAAGGTACTGTGGCCGTACTAAGAATCAAATAGAGCAAAAGTGGTTTAATATCGACCAGGAGTACGTTAGAACACTTGTGGAATTCATTACCGCTCAGAATTGCTACCAATATTGGTGTTCGTGGAGGTCCTACAACATGTTAATTAATTTAATTAACATTAGGGGATTAATTTTTATCCCGGGAGCTTAGTATTTCTATTGACGGATATCACTAAATTTTTTCCTCTTTCCCGTCGAAAAGAGATGAAATAAATGCCGGTTCTTCTGTTCCCGAGACGAGCTAGACAGCAGCAGCTGCACCCATGAGAACAATGAGTGACCCACAGGGTCACAGGCACCGTTACAGATGAAGCTTTTAACTCCGAAAAATATTTTTAATCTTTTAATCTCTTTTAATTTAGAAATTAGTTTCGGCAGAGTACTTCCATCTCACGTTGAGCGTTTTTGATACTGTGTGCTGTATGAAAACAGGAGAGCTTTTGAACACCTCATTTTAAATGTCTTGGGTGTATCCAATGACAGCAATTCATGATGAAAACATTAATATCATGTGCAAAAATTACAAAAAATATTCTTTCCGCACTATTTCATTACAGTTCGTTACTGATATATAAAACAAATATTTGCGTTGAATTTAAATCTAATCAAAGACTCACGCTGTGTTAATTTTATAAATGTGCAGCGGCCCACATTGTGTAAATTCGCGATCTTAGCAGTAACTCACATTGTGTTAAAATCGTGCCCTTCCAGTCGCAGAAATACCAGCACACGTGTGCTTCCGTTATAATACCTAACATATATGCTAACATACACACCATGCCTGCGGCAAGCAACACCAGTAATGTGACTCCAGTTCTCATGTAGCTGACTCTAACACACTAAAGGTAATACACACTGTACTTCCCCTATCCAAACTTGCTCGATTAAGTAGGTATCACATATTGCTCGATTGTAAGCAGGTATCACATATTGCTCGATTGTAAGTATCACATATTGGTCAATTGTAAGTAGGTATCACATATTGCTCGATTGTAAGTAGGTATCACATATTGCTCGATTGTAAGTAGGTATCACATATTGCTCGATTCTAAGTAGGTATCACATATTGCTCGATTGTAAGTAGGTATTACATATTGTTCAATTGTAAGTAAGTATCACATTTTGCTCGATTCTAAGTAGGTATCCCATTTTTCTCAATTGTAAGTTATCACTCTTTGCCTGATTGTTCACCAATCATCAAATATCACGGTAGTTGAATCGTTCTCGCTTTGCATTCATAGCAAGTAACATTTTACTTTTTTAAATAAAAACATATTTTTCAAATGTGTATCTTGATCTTTACTACTGTAGTAACTGGTCGTCCTTGCAGGCTTGTTTTACAGCTTCTTCGATTGATCGTTTCTCTCCAGTCGCCAATTGTCGAGATTAAAGTGGCCAATCGCCGAATAAGCTGCTTTTTTCGGGGCCCTGAAGCAGAGTGAATCGTCGTGGGTTGCGTTTGTTAAGAGTCTCTTTTACCCATCTTTTTCTAGTACGAACACAGCACGTGATACGTTTAGTACGCCTCTTTTACTCATCTTTTTCTAGTACGAACACAGAACGTGGTACGTTTTGCTTGTCACCTTTATTTATCTTTTACTTATCATTGTTTTACGTATTACTAAACGAATTATTTTACGTTTATGTAAGTGTTAAAATTCGTTCAACGTTTTATTGGTACAAATTTACGAGCAGAGATAGAATGCATTAAACTTTGAACAGTTAGTTTTTATAAACGTTGTAAAAAGTATTTGTAATGTTTCAGTTCAATGAAAATATCAGTTTATGCTAAAAAAAAGACATTTGTCGGCCAGAAAACCTTCCAAACCTCTCATTTACTTTTTACGAACTAGTTGCCATTTTACGAAATTTTTAAGCCGTACCCGCTAGATATCTCTCGTGTTCCACAACTGCTTTCTTTTAATTGGAATGTTGAAGCGATTATGAAGGTTAGGATCTACATTCATGTCAAGAGAAACACCGATCTTCTCAAAACCAATGGAACGATCCCTGTGGACCCACCAGTCGCTCGCAGTGATTACGTGTTTTGGGGGCGTTGTTTTGTTGAAACACATCCCATGTCTTTCTTGAATGATCTGACCGAGTTACGGAGGTTATTTTTCAAAGTCCATAATATCTCAAGAAAATCATCAGTTTTTTAAGGTGTGATCACTTCTTATGTAATTAATGAGCCCTACGTCATGAGCTCCGGGGCTTCTCCGCTTGTGAAGTATGAGTAATTTGAATTTGATGTCTCTTATTCGTATGTAGTTTGAGCTTCTGAGTATCATGTTTTATGTATATATTTCGAGTTAGGAGGCTTGAGGCGTGTACTTTCGGAATCAATTTCTTGCCTATGTATGAATTAGATAATATCTCCTCAGTGACACTTTCTTCTAGTTCTTTTCAGAGTAATATTTTGCACAATTCTTTTTTTCACCTATTAGTCTAACACAAATGTTTTTTCTTCTGCTTGTGCGTTAACATTTAAGGCCATTTTTTTCTACTTGCATTCTTGTTCCTGAAGTGTAGCTGACGGGGTAGAGCTTTTTTCAAGTGTTAATTAATGATTTAGACACCGGAAGTTAAAGATTCGTTACACTGCCCAGAACACACCCTGCATGATAACAACAGCGTAAAAGGTTCTTCAATCACATAACTTTTTATGTGGCGTATAATCAAATATGTGGTGACTAACAATAGTCACGTTTCAAGTAAATTTTGCGTTCATTTTACATTTTTTGTGTTTCAAACTCTTCTATGAATATATTAGTTAGAGCAGTGTTTGAGTTATAAAATTCTTTGCTGTTAAATCTCAAGGGGTTTTAGACAGTTGTAATGTATAAATGTAATTCAAAACGGTTTTCTTTATCCGAAACTGTGAAGAAAAAATTAACGTCATCCTGATTGGCCCACGGTCTCGTATACATATATTTCTTGAAGTTCTGGTTTCTCTTACTCCATTGGCTGTCGTATATTGAGAAATCTGATGAGCGGACTGCAGTTTTCATATTTTTAGAGTCTCTGCTTGACCACGCGCATATAATAAATCAGTAGAGTCAGCGCCAGCGATATGACCCCAGTGATTCCTTCGACGCTTAAAGAAGGACCCTTGAAGGGGGGTCCTTCGTTGACTGGCCTTCCGTTAGTTTGACCATTAAAAAGTTTAGTTGGGTACATCACGACGCATTTACACTGTATGCTGATGTTTGTAATGCCCAGTGTATAAACTGTTTGCACATCTGAATCAATTCGTCTTCTTCTAAATTTATAAGACGCAAGTGTTAGATCATGTTTAGTTTTGCAGGCAAAAGTGGGAGCTTAAGATTTTTTTTTTGTACAGCTCGATGTAAATACGATAATTTATATAACCGAGGTATAAAACTCTGTTCAGTATATGCTGAAATTTTATAAAAAAAAATACGTTTTGTTATGAACCCTGAAGAAGTAAAAAGAAAAATATGTCTATAGAATACCAAAGTATTTAGGAACATTTTTTATTAAAATTCTTTTGCATACCTTTCAGGATACTAAACTGTCATCATCAGTGCTGAAAACATCCAGATAAAAAAGAATTTTAAAACATGAAACACAGAAAACGATAACTAAAATGGGTCATCAGATTTTGTATTTAAAACCTAAGCCCTAAACTCAATCATTTCTTTTTTCACGCTACACGCGGTTTTGTATCACTCACATACGTACACCTACACACGCACACACACACACACACACATCCGAACACACCATTAAATAAACCCACATACACGCAGCTATGTTAGGAAGTTGGAGCGATGTTGAACTTTACTGAGCTCTGATCATTGTTCAATTGAGTTTTTTGTGAAAATGTGAGGGGATTCTAAAGTTCTGAGATCTAGTTCATTCCGACTGCTACAGTGAGTTAAAGAGTTAGAATTACTAAAATTATGTTAGGAACTATTACAGTGATTACGAATTGCTGAATAAGATGTGGAGAAGTGCATAGTCTGCTCGTTCTGAGCGAAATACCTGAATGTTAACTATGTCGAATAAATTGATGGAGTATAGTACTTCCAACATAGGACTGCGTACAGCAGCCACACTTATTAATGTAGACACAACCACCATCAGTCTTACAGTCGCTCCTTCTTATTAGAAAATGAACCAATCTTAAAATTATTCTTGTAAAATGAATGTCACGAACGTCAACCAAAGTAAAACGTCAACCGAAGTAAATATTTTTGGAAGTAATGGATTGAATTCCTTACGCATCTCTAAGTTCAGATAGCCCAAGAAAGGAAGCTCTATAAACACCTTTTTTTGTGACACGTTTTGTTTGTAAAGCTTTGGCTACACTCAATGTTTGCGAGAAAAATACTGCTGCTCTTGATTTTACGATTAATTGCATCGCATTCAGATCTTTATAATTCCCTTTCTTTCAAATCTTTTCGATAAGAAAATATTATCCTCAAATAAGACAGAACATCAAGCGAACGATCACTCGACTTATTTACTAAATGAATTCGATGAATTCTAATAAGTGTAAATCACACGTCAGATTCGCATAAGAAACTTTCAATAAAAAATGTTATTCAGAATACTCGTATATCCTCCTGGGTATCTGCTCTATCAAAGTGCTGTTAGCTTACTACCAGTACGATACAAATTGACTGATAAAGAATGTTTACAACTTCGCGAATAGATTTAGTACAAATCGTTGCCTTTTTAATTACTTTCATTGTAAGTATGTATGAAGCCATGGAAGCCCTGCAGAGCGCTGCTGCTCATAAAGGGCGAAGTTGCTTCACAATGAAGCAACGGAAAGAAAAGGTTCTAAGCTGAGATGACAAGCAATACTCAACTCCATGAGGAGGAGCTTTGTATGGTAATGACCTGGTGCACCCCAGCATCACCAGAGGGCCGTCGTCCTCCCGTTCGTGAGCACGGAACTAGCGAATTGGCACTCAATTTAGCTCACTAGAAATTCACATCTGCTCGATTCCTGACGCGATGCCTCCAAGTTGTGCTCCTTCTTCAGAACCAATACTTTGAATGTTGTAAATGAACTGTTCGAGCCGTACCTTAAAATTTTGAAATATGTTTCCCGTATTTGGATTGAAAGATACTCTAATGTAAAATTAAGGATAATTGTGCTTTGGATGTCTGCGGGGCTTGAAATATGTTCGTAACTGTAGCGATGATGTGAAGCAATTTCTGTTCATCAGAAATATAGTTTTCGCCAATAATTTGTGCACGAAAGTTGTTGTTGTTGAAAAGACATGTATATTTCATGGATATATCACATGACCCCAGGAAGCGTAGCTGAACGTTCAAAGAATTATGAGTAAAAAACTATAAATGAGTAACGATGAAACACATCATTTTCAGTTTGTCTTCCTTATGCGATGCTTTAGATTTTAGTGCTCTCGAGCGCTGTAGAGCTCATCTTCAGTAAAGAATCTGAAGAAGGGAGGAAATTCATTTATTGCCAAGAATTAGAAGTAAATACTATAAAAAATAATTATACAGGTGTATGTGAAATGAATTCTTTCACTATGGATTACTATAACATTTGAAAGTGCATAAAATTTGACTTTGTAGAAAGGATGACTACAATGCTAACCTAAAGTATTCCCAGGTACAGATACCCCGTGAATATTGATAAAGGGTTTCTGAAAATAGATTTTAATAGTCACGGAGTATTTTAAAATTAATTTTTAATTGTTTCAAGTTGATATTGTAGTCATCTTTTCTGATCAAGTTTACAGAGCCTCGATATATTACAGTAATCCATTGTGAAATAATTCAATTTAGATACGCTTTTGTTTTAAATTTACCTCTTTAGAGTGCTTAGTTCAAATGTAGTGCTTTCAATTCATATTCTTTCTTCTACAGTTTACTTACTGCAGATAAGGCCCCGAACGCTCGGAAGTGTTTTCTGAATAAACTTGAACAAGTATGCTTTCACCCACGCTCATATAAGGGCCTTCAATTCGATTACGTTTTCGTGAGTTCATCAGTTACTTCTTTTCAGTGGTGACGTAAATGTCTTTTAGCGTTCAAAAATTTCCATCAGTTAAGTGGTATGTGTGCAGGTCCCTAGTGAACAACATAGTCGTGTTCGCAGTGTTTTGTGGCATAAGAAAAGTTGATTGTAAGCGACTTCTTTCAAAGGAATGTTCTGCGAGAATTCAAAGTCAAGCCTGTCGATCATTAAGCATTTGTTGATATGTACCGTTTGATCTCATTTGTATTCTTCCGTTCAGAGTTGAAGGATCCAATATTAAGAGTCTATTTTATGTAGCTTTACCTTTAACACACTCAGCAGCCTGCACTCTTGCCAACGACTAGTTGCTCTTCAGTCGCTCTCCGACTCTACTTAAGAAGGCTGAACTATGTAGAACAAGTCTACATTTGGGGACTTGTCAAACAAGAACAATCTTACAATTTAAATGTGCAATATTCCTCTCAAAACACCAACAAACGATAGCTTTGAAAAAAACTTTGGCAAAAATTAACATTCAATAAATGTATTCCTCGTTAGTGAAGAACAAATAAGCCATTATGCAGAAAATCGAAGGGACAATTGACGTCGCTTCGCTTAGAAAACGAAGCAAGCAAGTGGAAGGGACGATTGTGGTTACTTTTCCCAGGAAAGAAATAGAGCAAATTCTATCGAGAGAGCGATCCCTGCGAACTCTGCGCATCAGCTTATGGGGCTCACGGTCGTCCAGATCATATGCAGAGGAATCTAGAGAGTAGGTCTGTCATTCTCTACTTTTTGTCTTGAGAAAGTCAGCGACCGCAAAAATGTGATACACTGAGCATTAATACAATTTTCTTTCCTATGTGTCTCCCTAGCAATCAAATTTCAATCAACATTGCGGCACAAGATGTACCTCACACGAACAAGTTGTTTTATAGCACTAAGAGCTCTCTCCAATACTGGTATTAGGTTTTGTGCTGTTTGCTTTCATTTCATTCAGAGGGAGATAACTTTTCTGATGCCAAGCCTAAGCTTTGTGTCCTCCATTTTATTTAGAAAGAAATAACACTGTCGATAACATTTTGAGTCATTTAAAGAGACATAACTTTTAAATAGCAAGCTTAAGTTTTGCGTCTTCTCTATTGCTGACAGATGTACGAGTATCTTCTCACGCCAACCATAAGGCATATGCACATTTTTATATCTACAAGATTGTAGCAATTTATTACTGATACTTCGAAGCGAAATTTAATTGACATTCCTGAATCTCCTTGGACTACATAAATCGTCACTCAATGGCGGGAAATGTATGAAAGCCCAAAAGTTTTAACAGTTTAAAACGCGCATGAAAATAACGACTTACTCCGTAAATTGCTGGCACATCGCACTCTGTAAATTGCTGGCACATCGCACTTTGTAAATTGCTGGCACATCGCACACTGTAAATGGCTGGCACATAGCACTCTGTAAATTGCTGGCACATCGCACTCACACGAAATTCCGCCTCTCAGAAAGCATTAGCAGACTCGATGGTAATCAGCCCACTTGTGAATTTAAAGTACCTTTTCTAGGCTGAATAATGTTCAGGTTTAGTACTTTTTATTTTTTTGAACTTTAACATTTAAATAGCGCAATCTATATGTCAGTCATATTATCTGGATGGATACTGAACTCTTCTTTCTTCATTAAAAGCTAGCTTACAACTGCTTGTTAAAAGAATTTTGTAAGACCTTTGGGGAATGTCTACTTATACATATATACAGGCACTATAGTACAATTATTGTAAGCCAGAAATATTTAATTTGAGTTTTCATCAATCACAATTATTTTGAACCTCTTTAAATTACGATTGTGCAGTGCTCCATTGTGCAGTACTCCATAGTGCAGTGCTCCATTTTGCTGTGCTCCATAGTGCTGTGCTCCATAGTGCTGTGCTCCATAGTGGTGCTCCATAGTGCTGTGCTCCATTGCCCTTGGTGTGTTGTATAAATGCATAAAACTGAAGTCAAAAAGAAGATGATCAGTTAACCCTGAAATATGTTTAGACGTGAGTCGAGTGTTGTAAAAAATTCTAAAAATATTTGAACGGTGAGGGTGATTTCAAATTTTATGGATTGAATACCTTTAAAGGAAATCCTACCTTGAAAATTATGGGAAACAAGATGGTGTTACATGCTTTAGTTTGTTAAGAAATTTAAATGTACATCTTTTTCAAGATTCTTGATGGTCCTTACATTGTGTTTGCGTTCGAACAACTCAAATATTAAGCGACTTGTGCTTGGATCAGATTCCGAAAGGCTTAATGAGGAAATTTAAAATTCGGCTTATAAGATGGCTGATTCCAACGCACGAACTGCAATTTTTTTTTTTTTTGTGCACATTTTCGTGCAAATTCTAGGTCGGATTACGACAGATGCAGCAGGTGCCTCGAGACTGGTAGCAGGTTCGGACATGCAACTGCAATGACTTCTGTCGAAAGCAAAGATTGTTTGTGAAAGTTTTTGAGGAAATTCTCCGTTGGATCATACAATTATCAGATGACTGGTTCGGACGTACGTACTGCAATAATTTAAAAACGTTTTTGAGCTCTGACGTTTATTCAATTACCAGGAAAAATTGCCACTACAGTAAGATAAAAATATATTTTTCATAGTCTGCATGTATCTTGTGTGACATATAAACTTGACTAAGTTCATATTCTAACGACAAAATTATTTTTCAAAATTATAAGGTGTTCTTATTGAAAGAACACCTTAAAACCAGTCTAAATAAAATGCTCTAATTTCACAAAGGCATTAAATGCATGATAAAAAATAATTCAAAATATTTTGGAAATAAGCTATACAATTATAGCACTAATACAATTTCCATAGGTGAGGTGGAAAACAGGTGGTAGTGACTGCAGCAAGACCGAATTTGAATTAAATAATTCTGGTTACCACGCGAGCGTCACGTGCTATGAACATTTCAGCTGCGACCATCTCATTTCGCCGGACAGTTTTTGCACGACGCTGTGCTCTCGTCTGACTTCATGGTGTTCTGGGTGGGATTGTTCTGGGTGGGATTGTTCTGGGCGGGATTGTTCTGGGCGGGATTGTTCTGGGTGGGATTGTTCTGGGCAGGATTGTTGGGTGGGATT
>VOMN01109061.1:0-21822 GCA_014899125.1 Orchestia grillus | reverse complement strand
AAATGTAAATGTAACGGTGTAGGTGCTCGCGAGTCTGACTTGGGTTTCATTTTCTACGAAAATTACCTCCAGTTGGTTGCAATTTAGCTATTTATAATTGTTACAGTTCCTCTTGGACATCCTTTTATATAAATGGCCCTGCTCTTGTGCGCACCATTTTTCAGTTAATCTCACTCACCTTGCCCTGTTATTTTTTAAAATTTTGACGGCCACAACGGTGGGAATCTCCGGTAAAAAAAATGTAAATGTAATTTCAGAACGCTTCTCTAGTTGGCGCTAGTAAAACAAATCACTAGAAAGGTTTTCAGAACATTTGACACTCCTAGTATTTGTTCAGTGTGAATTGAAGGAAACTGACAATAGTTAGATCAAAAATGATTGACATTCTAATAATTTTGTAATTTTTGCGTTCCAGGTATAACCCTGCCTAAAAGTTCAACGTTCTGTGATTGTTTCTCTCCCAAAACAGGAATTCAGCATGCAAAAAAGTTAGTAAAAGAACAATAGGCACCAAGAGCCACTGTTCATAGAACTTTAAAACAGGCGAAAAACATAGGTAATTCTAACGTGAAAACGCCACCTGAGTCAAAATACTAAGAGTATCCAGCGAGTGCCAAGATCGGGTTTTGCAGGTCTCGACTGAAGAATTTGCACAGCCGCAAGTTCTTTGCTTGCCGAGGAATGAGAAAAGGCTGGCGTGATCACTTCATCTCATACTGAAACGTAAACTTTTTGAAAAGGACCTCTAGTCGAGGAGAGGTGCGAAAAAGCCTCTGATGTCCAAAAAGAATGTTCGGCCTATTCAGTAATTTTATGAAAATATAAAAAATGGTTCTCTAAAGGTTAGAGAAGTGTATTTTTTCTGATGAGGCTTCCTTTCACATCTGTGGAGGATCGAGATAATGTCTTGTTCGAAGGGGAAAAGGGGAAAAGTATCATGGAGTCTGACCTTCCCGCAGTGAAACATTCAGACACGTTTCATGTACGAGGTTCTTTCATTTGAAGTAACAAGTGCGTTGGCATTTCGGCCAAAAATGCATCTCCATGAACTCAAAATGGATCTGTCTGTGGCGAGGGAGCATCTTGTTCCAACAGCTCGAGACCAATTCGACGATAATGGTTTCCTGAAAATTATGGAAAAATTAGTCGTGGGCTATCAGTACATTTTCCTCCTCTATTCAATAGGACGAAAATATCAAACAATACAGATCTTCAAACAACATGAATAATTTGTATGGGAAGGAGATAATGTTACAGACAATCATTTTAGCCATGACTGTAAAACTGGCCTAAGCAGGTAACAAAACTAAGTGTTGTAAAAAAATCCTTGGAGCTCATGAGCGTAGTACGCATTCATAGGAGACGAATAATAGGATCCCCATCGTGCAAAGTAATATCTACCAGGCAGCATTGTTGCTTGCCTGTGTCAGCGATTGTTTCCTTCAATTTCGTCTTCTATCTTCAATGGAATCAGCTCCTCTTGTACCTGTGTGTACAGGTAAGAATATCTTGAAAATGTTTGGGCCTCTATGCCTTGGCCACACTGGGGTGCCACCGGTTTGTGTACATGGTGTCCCTCCGCATATCCGTGAGCTGTTGAAGGTGACCGTTTCCCTCCGCCGTCTGAGGATTGTGAGGCAAGGGCGGCCTGTCAGAGGTCTGCATATAGTCATGCACGCTATGCGCTCTCTCTTCTACTCCTAGTTGCGTGAGCCGATGTATAGAACTCTTTCAACCCAGAGTGTCGAGATTTCTATTTTACTTTCACTAATCGTATTTTCGAAGTGCTCACCTGATCTCGTTTACCTGTTGTAGTGGGCCGTGCCGACCGAAACGCTCCAGTCGAGCGTTCGTCGTGCCTCTCACATTACAGTATTACGTTACCGAGTTAGTGTTAAGATCGGATATCGCGTGTTACATTGGGGCGATGGTTAGAACTGAAATACTAAAGCTCATTATTTCTCAGCGTACTGTAATCTTCATAGTATTATGCGGGAAAGAAGCTAATCGAAACATTTTTTTCGAATTTGATTTATAGTATCAATAGTTTAACTTATTGTTGTTAGTGTTGAGATGCAATGCAAGACGGTGTTTCTTTTATTCCGTGTGAGACTGTCAGAATTATTTGTCATAGTAATTTAATTCACTCGTTCTGGGGCATTGAATGTTGCCTCTACACTGCAGTCATAATATTTGTATGAGCATGTACTTGTTTCTTTGTCAAGTTTCGGATCAGTTGTTTTTTACCCATGACTGGGACGATTGACCTTGCAGTGAATAGTAGATTTTTTTGTACACAGCATCCTACGTGCGACGTTCTTATTTTCCTTTTCTATTTGTTCAAAGACAGCTTTATTAGTATGAGTAGGATATTCATCGCCTACTTCCAAACCGTTTTCAGTGCAGAGAAAGTTTGGAGCATTGATTCGCTTGTCAAAGTACGTGCGCTGAATGCTTGCATTATTCCATATCGTATGATCTGAGCATAAACCCTTGCATTGAGTGAGACATAAGCTGGAGTTCAAGTTAACACTGGTCACCAGAGACCATGCGAGTCTGTATGGTGGCAAAGAAGACGCGGTAAATGACCTCTGGTGCTTTGCTGCGGTCCTGCGCCCATACATGCTCGTATATCCCGTCATTCAGGTTTTACGGGACGTTCTTCAACTTTTTCGTTCATTCTACCGGAGTGCTGAAAGTGTACTTGAACTGTATGGACCTATGGTTTGGATTTTTTGAATGATAAGGCTGTTATTCAGGTTTGAATGATAATTTGTCTTTCGCTAAATTCAATTTAATTGTCAATTTTGCTGAGTTTGATGTAATAGTTATTGTTGTTTAAGGTGTTCGATGAATGTTGGCTTGTCATGTACTTGTCCGACCTCTTCAATGATTTTGTGGATTTGAACGAGTGTCGTGGTAAGGTCATTTTTCGTAATCATCAGTGGTAAAATTACCATTATTGTAGGCGTGTTTAATATCGTCCATTATTCCTCTTACTGTATTTGTCGACTTGATTTCACCTGCTCTGCTGATTTAGACCATTGTTATTCGTAAATATTGCCCCGCACAAGTCAGGTGAACAGCTGTAAAAACTAAGTGACTGCTCCTTCTTGGCCACTAGCCTATTACAAATCTGAAAATATTCTTATTCCGATGAATGAGATTCACTGTTGAGGCTCATACGATGGTGTGTTAGCTCCCATATTGAGAAGCATGTGCCTGCAAACATGTGGCTTTCCACAACACTCATCAATCCATGGAGAGAATTATTGCTAGAATCGGGCTGCGAGCTCGCAACGCCTACTGGCGCAGCACTCGGTTCATTCTTTGATTCTTTGGGAGCACCATTTCTGTACATGATGGATGAGATAGCAAGATCATTTTTAAGTTAGCTCAATCGTATGCTACCAAATTTTTTGAATTCGGTTCTGCTAGAAATACGAGTGTACCAAATGTTTTGACATATTAACATCGTGTGCTGACCAAGTGGACTGGGTTGAAGATTCTGCTGTTGTCATTTTAATTAGGACGAGTTCAAGTGTTTGCGACTGCACTTTGTTATTACTAAGCTTTTTGAAAAGTTTATTTGAACGATTTTTTTAACGCTTAGTGAATTTAATTATTTTACTCTTCGAGGCTGAATATTCTTTACCAAGAAAATTTACGAGACTTTTAGTGCTTTCTTTTGCTGATGGAACTAACTTTTATAAGATCTCAGTGTAAGATAAGCTCAGAAACGATTTAAAGATCCAACTATTATTCATAACGTTTGTCCTGAAATTGGTGTAGCCTCGTTTGATTTTGATATTTATTTTCCCTTCGTTTTGAATTTTGTTCTCAGCATTTACAATTTAATTATACATTTCTTGATGGCGTATGACAATTACTAGAATTTTATATTTGCATCCTATTTTGCTCCTAAATTTTAGGTACAATGTTAGTGCCGAAGTAAAGGCAATATGTGCCTTCACTTCGTTGGCACTTTATTCTTTGTGTGTATTTGACTACATCATCGTGGGTGTTTGACGTGTACGTGCGACAAAGAACGCCTTCTATTCTAGAAGTGTGTAGGACCTTCTACGTCTCTTTCTAGTTCAGAATGCCAGCGAGAAATGTGTTGCTAATGCCGCTGACCAACAATGCTGCGCTTCTTATTTGTTGACTGGATACCCCTCGAAGGCTGATATCTCACGCCTTTGTGTCGGCCTAGAAAGAAGAGGGCACACGAGTGCTCTGCCTCCGCTGTCTCTTGTTCTGTATGGCTTCCCTGGCCTTCAGGAAAGATACCCTCTTCTTCTTAAGAGTGTATGAAGCCTAGTGAAAACCGAGCGGGCGCCGACTGGCTGTTGCTGCTGCTTCTTCTTCTACAACAAAACTGTCGCACAGCAACAGCATTTATTTTAGTGCGGGACCGTGTGCTTTGTCGAGAAAATGCTCGTGCATTGTTTTTTTTCTTGACTCACGTTTAAGTTATGTTCATATAATTTTGTAATCGGTCTTGCATTGTCAAACTCAGAATTCAGTACATGTGCTTCAATTTGATGTCACGTTCAGTACATTTATTATTTTGGCTTAGCGAGGATTGACATACTTTTCTGCTCGTTGAAGTAGTACATTTTGAAAAAAATATTGTAATTATGAAGGTAATTCTGATAAACTTAAAATAAGAATTGATGCAACGTATAAATGAAATTGAATGAGTTTTCGATACCTTCGTTCCTTCAAATTTTAATGCGGTTCATATTTCTGCATGGATCGGCTATCGTGTAATTAGGAACATTTTTATACAAATCAAGAAAATAAAGCAATAGGTAAAAATAATCGTTAGAGCGTTCCATTTGAACATTCCACCTACAAGTAGTCAAGTTTTCAGACCGAGAACCCCCTCCTCCCTTCCACCTGGAATCAACAGAGTTGCATGAATCTTTCATATGCAACATTTTCATATCATTTTCTCACATTCGTATGATGTGTTGAAACGGAGATCATGACCAGAAGTGGTAGTTACCAGGTGAGGGCAAACAGACCTCGCAGATGGTTGCGTGGAACATTCATGTGGCAGTTCCAGCAGCTGTTGCTGGCATTTGGTGACAGGATGATGGCTGGGAGACAGATGGTGAGCAGCTGGAGCGCTCTCCGTTCAATATGTACAGCCCTGCACGCGACATATCGTGTATGAGCATGAATTTGTATATTTATGTATTCAAGCGTCTGTGACCATCATAGGCAACCGCCGCTCTGTGATATCTATGCGTCGTGATGGACTTCAGCCATGTGTTCATATTATTTTTTCTTTTTAAAAGGAGAGATGAATTAACCAGTGCGCAGGTCGGTTACTATGTCAGATAATTTTTCATTATTTTACAAGGGCGATTCAGCCTGAATTACGACGTGCGTTTTTGTCATTGTGTTGAATTTATGGGAAACAGAACTAATGCCAATCGTCTTTTCATTTTTCGTATTTTGGCAAACTTTAGCTGTACATTTCATAGAGGCGGCAGCTACATCGTAATTCTGCTAACCCCTCTAGGGGCATAAGACAGGCCGTAGGCAAGACGGTTAGGTTAGCAAGGTTGGTCTTTTCTATACTATGGGGACTGGCATCCTCAGGAGGGCATGGTTAGGTTATCTCAGCTTTAGCGAGGCTTTCCAGACTTCTATCTTTTGTGCCCACTTTGCTTCTTTCCAGTTCATAGTATCTTCATCGATGTTTCATTATATTTTCTTCCTTTCTTGACTTGCTGTTTTTATGCGCAGGGTATCTTGTGTGGGAACACACCTTGTGCACAGATTCTCCGTTCTTCCAAGGCCATGCTAAATGGTCCCTTCTCTTTCGTATCGAAATAGTATAAGTAAGTGAAGTTTTGCTATACTTACTACTATTACGTAATTCTTCTTCTAGTAAAATTTCTCTGGCTGTGCACATCTTCCTGTGTTGTACATCCTGATGGATGTGTTTTAGAAGCCTAAACTCAATATTATTCAAATTATTTAAGCATTTTATCATTGTGTATGTTTGTATGCTTATTAGAAGATACATACAATTTTCCTGAGATTCAAGTAAATTGAAGCTGGTTTCGTTCGTGACTATGATGGTGTTTGATGTCTTCATAAGGGTCACTGCTGGAGCGGATTGTCCATCGAATTATCCTCGTCCCCTAGGGCTTCCCAGACATGTAAAATTCTTGGTTTGCCAACCGGGAGATATTCTTGTATTTGCTGCCTCAATTGTACTTCTACCGTCACACTTGGTAGTACCAAAATGTTTTAGAATTAGTCTTGTGGTTAGATAAGCATGCTTCGTCTATTCTTGACTTATTTTTTTCTATCTCTGAAGAGACCGTTGTTACGTTGAATTGACCTCAGGTACGGGCGTCTTCGACACCTTATCTGTCAGCATCGTTCCTCTATTTTTGTCTTATTGAGATGCTTCCTGTGCGCTGTTCAAATACTCGTCGAGCGAGCGGATACTGCAGCCAAAGTCAACTAGACATCGACTCGCTGTTGTGTACGCTGCTGCTGCGCACTCCTTGGGAGACGTGTGGAGTGGATAAATTATATTTTTATTTTTACAACATCAGATTTTCCCTACCCCAAAAAAGCATAAAGGTATAAAAGCTGCACATTAGTTCAGGATATCGTGTATTAGTTAGCTGAAATGCTTATTTATTTTATATTACGTTTAGCTGAAATGTTCATTTATTTTACATTACGTTATGTCAGTACGTGTATAAAATAATTATTTAGGATGTCTTATTAGTAATATATTGATGGTTATTATTTCTGCAAGAAATAAAGCAAGCATCTGGCCCAACTGTTAACCGTTTATGATGTGTGCTTTGAACTGGACAATTAATTGGGGACATGAAGTACACACGCTCGTACATACAGGATGTGCCCTTCCTATCGTTCAGAAATGTGCTTTACTACTCTGATTCTGAACTTCCGCTTGAATTTATTTTACAAACTTTATCACGTCATTTTTCATTTTGCTTTGGAGTTTCTGATTTTAGGGTTTGGAAAATTATTCGAACATTTTACTCAATTTAAATATACTTATTCATTGCCAGGGTCTTGTGTTTGAGGCTATGTTCAGTGCGGATGATGTTTGCAAACTGTGTATTTTATAGTGAAACAACCGTTCATTTAATTATTATGGTGTAAATAATGAATTTGCCGGGATTTTATTTCTTGAATGAATTTTGCAAAGATTGTCATTTTATTTCTGAGGCTTTTGATTACTTTTCATAGTATTTCTGCAAGGGTTTGAACGTGTTCATTCAACTTAGCAGTTCTCAGTAAAGTTTTGTATACAGCCTCGCAGTTCTCAGTAAAGTCTTGTACTCAGCCTCGCAGTTCTCAGTAAAGTCTTGTACTCGGCATCGCAGTTCTCAGCAAAGTCTTGTACTCGGCATCGCAGTTCTCAGTGAAGTTTTGTATTCAATATCATAAATTTCAGGGAAGCGTCAGGATACGAGTTGGACACTAATTCTCATTGAAGTCTCAGATCATACGAGTATGGAACGAGTTCTAAAACTGTACAATGGGTCCTTAGTAGAACCAAGTAACTGGTTCGAAGTGTAATTTTGATGCACACGCGCCCTTCGTATTGATTTGAATGATGGGCGCTGAAGCGGAATGAAAATATTGTGGAACAGCTCTTCTTTCTTGAATTGTTCTTCCGTTTGATATTGGGATTGTATTTCTTTCGTTTCATTAAATTTCTTAACGTAGAAATCGATAATTGTTGTCGTCAGCTTTAATATTGTTCCATTGTTAAGCTTTAGAATATCTGAAACTGACGTTTATTCTTCTTGAAATTTGAGGGTTATAATTTTCTGACCATATTAATTTTGTATGAATTTTGCGACGTGGATGGCTGTGCGACAGTTTCGCGAGTGTGAAATTTTGTGACCATGGGGATTTTATGTCAGTTTTGCGACCGTGACAATTTCGTCTAAATAACTTTACGACCATTTCATGCATGACCTTATGAGTTTTGTAATCATAACACGAGGCGATCAAATTCACCCTCTTGGTGTCACTTCACACGCGCTCCACAGACCTCCCCTCTTCCCTCCCCCCCTGTCAAAGATTGCCAGGCTCTGACGAGCGCCGTCGCTGAGGTCGTGCACCGCTGCGCACAATTGCTTGCGTGCTTGTGTTGCGATCACCACCCTCAAGCACGCGCGTCTTGTGTCTCGTGAGCGTGTTACGTCGATGTAGCGTGTGTTTTCACGTGTTCTCTTACCTGTATTCTCATACGTGTTCCTAAATGTTTGTACGAAGAACAAGCGTGGTTGTGTACGTACGTGAGTGTGTGCGAGGTGGGCCGTTTGTCGTCGTCTCGTCCATTAATTACACTTAGGTGTATTTAGTGTGTGTGTGTGTTCTTGTTTGTACATGCGTGCGTTCGTATCTGTGTGTGTTCGAGTGTGTGCGTCTTTAAGGTGTTTGCTAAAACATTTACATGTGTGAGTGTTCGTATTTACACGTTTATATGTACGTGTCAATTAGCGTACTTGTTGGAGAGTGTTAAGATGCTTGCGTGTCCGTGTGAAGACGGGCTCATACATCAACTCTCGAGCGTGCATTTTTCCTCCCAATTGGTCGGTAGCTGACGAGCTACGTAGTTCGTCCATCTACGGGGTGTCTCATAAAAATGCATCGCTCACTTTGGGGTGCCGAAAATTTGCTTTAAATTAAGCCGCAGTAATGGGAAACAGGCATCGCGAGTACAGCGCACTGACTGCGGTATGCATTTAACGAGACTTGAGTGCGCAAAAAATCGGCCTATTATTGATATTTTCAAGTGAAGTACAGGTTTTAGTGAGGCACCCTGTGCATGTCCCGTGTGCGTGCTTGTACGTCGGTGCGCGCTTGCAAGTTGGTGCGTTTTCATTCATGTGCGTTGGTGAGTGTGCGTGTCCGTGTACGCGTTTGTAAGCTGCGGCTGCAGCTGCTGCGGAATCGATGCCCAGATATGCCTTGCTTGCGCTCGCTCTCTCATGCATTCTCTCTTCCGCTCTCTTCTTCATCTTTGGCTCTGTGTTTTGTTTTGTTTACTTGCCTGTGGTCTACTGCATCTACATGTTTGTTGGCAGGAAGTGTATTGGAACTTATTTTAAACTTACGTTCTCTAAATATTGTTATTGAATATGGTTATTAAGTAAGATTTTCTATTATTTTCGTGCTGAGGATGCCGACTTGGAAATGTTCTTTTAGTCTTAATTAAAATCTGTGAGCGACAGCACTCTCTTTACTCATTGGCTTATCTGAGTTGTGTTGAACCATGATAATAATTTATGATTCTATCGGCTTGTTTTTCTCATTTTTTTGTGACAGGTTTAAACCACTTTGAAGTTAAGTATTCAGATAAAACTTTGGGATTATTTCTGTCTCGACCTAATCCTTGTCTTAACTTCGTGTGCGACTTCGGTAGGTGTCGCGTGAATTTAGAGAGCGTCAATAGTCGGCGTGTGCGTGTTGTAATTCTTGCATTGCTACAAGATCAATAACGCGCTTCCTACCAACCTCAGGCCTTTGCGTGTCCCATGAAAAATTTATCCGACCTTGAAACTGCCTCAGAATTCTTATTCAGAAAAAATTCAATGCATTTCGATTCAATTTGATTTTGTTGGCTGTGTTCTCCATTGTCATTCTCCGATTGAAAATAATAAATATCGTTTCTATCTTATTCTTATCTCGTTACCTTCTATTTCGTATCGTGCCTTTCAAGTTTTTCGTTTTCAAAGTTACAAAAACAGCTGTGAACTTTTACCAACATGATCCGTACCACCGCACCATATTTACGAATTTGAATTTTTATTGTCTTATTGTGGATTGCATCCAATGGTCTGCTATTTTATTGAGTATTGTAGGCGTTCATAGGTTCTCGGTTGGAAGTTTATGTTTCAATTATGCTCTGCCAATTGCAGCGAAGTTCATAGGAAAAAATGGTTAGTTAAGCTGTATTATTGAAACAATTCATCTGTACTGACTGCGTAAATGTCCTTCTGGTGTGCATTTGCAAATGTAAGGCTTACATTTTAAGTATGACAGCTGTTCAAAAGCATGTATGACGCGACACAATTGGCGTTAGAGTAAATCTATCTACACGTGTTATTTTATTTACCCTGAAAACGTTCAATGCTTTCATAACGGCTTTGTAGTGCATGTGATAGCGTGCGCGTCTCTTAGATAGTCCCGTGTTCGATACTCCACGCTGATTTTTCCCTTAAAATGAATGAAGAATTAATACGGTGTTCCCAAACAAGCGGCACACCATTGTGGCCTGAGACAGGCTCTCCGGACAACTTCTAACTAGTGATGTCGAATGAGCTCGTTCTTCGCTGTCTAATTATCATCAATTGTTTGAAGTAAGCTACTGACTTCATTGATAATTTTGAGAGTGAGATGTATTAGGATTATTATGACCGGGATTATTGTAGACAATAACTTTGAAGTTTAGCGGCCCAGTACACGTGTCGGAGCGTCAAATGTGCCTGAGCGGTGTACGGATTGTCGCTGGACGTCGGCAGCCCAGACCGACCCTCTCAAAGACTTACCTTAAGTTCTGCTCTCACTTTTTCTCAAGGGCTGCTTCTTCAGATGCAGAACTTCTCTTAGTTTTGAGTGCTTCTCGCTAATACGCGAGGCTTATTCCCGACTTTCGCTCTTGCAGATCACCATTTTATGTTCCGGGTTGTACCCCTCAGGAGCATAGGACAGGCAATAGGGTTAGCTTTGTCAATCGTATGGTATGAAGATTGCAGTCCCCAGGGGGCACTGGTGAGGTCACTTCAGCGTCAGATTGGCTTGTGGGATATCTCTCTTTTGTGGCCGTACAAAGCACGCGCTTAAAACGATATATACGTAATCATAAATTAATATCTTTGCCCTGAGAGATCAATATTAATATTTGATGGCGAGAGAAAGATGAAGCACCTGCATGGTCTACACGCTCAAGTCAAAAGCCACCCTCGAGCTTAAACATCCTATGATGACGTAGCATACAGCGTCCCTCGTAGAACATACACGTTAGATCGAAGCTCTAGAGACGTACCCATCTGCCTCCATCGAAAGCATTCATCCTGAAAATCAATTTATGTGCATAATTTGGGGTTTTACGTACGCCAATTTGCTGTTTGTATTACTAGGGATTGTTTAGTATTTCTACGATTTAGATGCCAACCTTTATTTTATAGCTTAGTATTTCTGCGATTTAGATGCCAACCTTTATTTTATATTTAGGTTTCATAATCATCCAATGTAGCTGTGTTTGGCACACGCTAGCGCATAGACGATACAGGTTCGTCACAAGCACGTATCAAAGTAAACCCTAGCGCATGAGTTACGCACGCCATGGACTTGGGCGGCTTATGCAATGAGGGCAGTCCAGGCAGCGTGGGTACCCACTCCGTCGTCAAACATTGCCGTGTGAGGTTTTTTTCTAGCCTGCGGGCGTTTTTTTAATTGGTAAACGACGCACTTGGGAAATATGTGACGCTTCGTAGTAACTTCGTCAGACTCGCAGGAGTCAGCACCCGCGAGTTGCGTGAGGTGTTGATCGGAATGCGATGATGCGTGTCCTTTGATACCTTTGAGATGTTTGTGCCCTTCACGCCAGGGCCACACTGGGGTGCCGCCGCTTGTCCGTTCATAAATACTCCGCCACCCGAATCCACTATGGGTATGGCAATCCATCAGCTCATCACCGCTCCAAAATTCCGCGATTTGAGCAATTTTTTGCCAGTCGTGTTGCTTAATCGCTATCCTTTCAGCGTCCCAAGATGTGTAAGATGTTTTGATTCCTAATTCGTCTAGCTTTATTTTATTAGCGTCCCAAATGTGTTCTTTCCGATTGTCTGATAAGCAAGTAGATTTCAATGTCATTGATTCGTTAGAATTCCCATACGATTTGTTCAATTCAGTTAGCGCATTTATTACATTAAACGTTGAAAAATCTTGGTGCGGTGCAACATGAGTTCACATTTTATAGCCGGTTTTGGCATTGAAAAGCTCGTAATCCGCGTTCACGAAATTCACTAGACGAGATTTATTCAAAGGGAAGAATTAGATCTATATCCAGTAGACCTTGACTTGAATCCATCGACACGCTGGCCAATGATATGTTCAATTGCTCGGTCAATTCAAGATCATNAATACGAGTTCGCGCGGAATTTATAGCGAACTCGGGTCGGCCTGAAAAATGCACGACGTATTTAATTAACAGTGTAGCATTGCTACATATATTTACTAGCAACGACATAGGATCACGATACTCCGTCCCGCCCATTTTTTCATTTTTCACACCTTCGCTTATTCTTCATTTTTATATTTTGCTTTTCATTCTTTAACTTGCTGTTTCTATGCACAGGGGATCATGGGTTGGGACACCCTTTGTGCATAGATTCCCCGTTCTCTTCATTCCTTATTAAATGGTCACTCCGCTTCTGTCTCTTGAGATCAGATTCCATTTGGCCAGGGAGTTTTACATTAACTGAGATTAATAATAACAATAATGATCTTGCAGTTACGTTGCGTTGATACCGGCAATAATAAACATACGTTTTCACTTATATCTTAACTTACAAAATAAGCTTCTCGTTCCTTTTTGAATGCACGATGAATTGCCATCATATCCAAGATAGGAATCTTTCAAAATGATCATTCGGCTAATACCACCACAAAATGAGCAAGACTGTCTTTGTCATAGCATCAGCGAATTCAGCACTTCAATCAATAATTATAATTAAAATATGCCGGAAGTCTCTTCATGATTTGTGGAGTCTCTCCGGCCATGTGGTTACTAAACATCCCACACGAGTCACTGGTCTCCATTATTGGTTAATTGTAGCAGTCGAAATTAAACCTAACGCTTCCCGCCGTCTGAACTCTGAACGTGCCCTGCATTCATATTTGGTTGTTGTTTATTCGCGCTCCGGCCTGGACCGACGGTCGGTGGCTGCACTCGAGGAGCACCACGGAGCTGGCACGTGGTGCAGCCGTGGTGCGTGTGACCTGGAGTGTTGAGCTGGCGGACTACACACCGCACGGGCCTGAGGGGACAGTCCTCGTGTCGTGAGAATGACTGTGCGCGCTCGCCTACGGGCTGCAGGTTGACAGTTCCCGTGTCGTGAGAATGACTGTGCCCGCTCTCCTGCGGGCTGCAGGTTGACAGTCCTCGTACCCTGAGAATGCCTATGCACTCTCGCCCGCGGACCGCACGAACGTGGAATTAGCACTTGAGTAGCCAGCCAGCTGGTAGTACAATTAAATTGCTCACCGTGTGGCCTGTTAATCAATGTGTCCACTGTGACTCAATTCTCACTAGAACTCAAATCAATTGTCGCATGATGCATCTAACTCTTGTGTTCAGTGAATACAAATATACAGCAAATTTTAGTATATGTCAGACGTGGCACACCATGGAGTTATGGGATAATACTGGTACGTACTCAACATGTTTTCTTCATTATTACGTCGACATGCTTTTCTTTATTTCGGGTTAGTCGAGTGTTGTATATTCAGGCTGGGTGCATGCCATCTATCTTGAGCATGTTTGTTTGTAGTAAATATACTTCATGACTGTGTATAATCGCTGTCCGACGTGCAGCGAGACACTCTTGTGATCAACAGTGGCAGATTTCACCAACGTCTGTTAGTCACTTAGTGCTGGGTTCTGATATTGATAGAATTGTTTTGGCTTCAATGTATTTTTTTTTATCTTTGGCTCCGATTTTGGAGCTTCTAATTGCACCAAAACGGCTGAACATCAACAGTACTATTGAGTGTAATAGGCAAAAGTAATTTTGGGAATATTATTTAGGAGTGACATGTTGACGTGGTATGTCCCTCGAATCGATAGTATGTGTATGCTGGGGTTTAAGTTACGTTTTTCGTTATTTTTTGGAGATGTCTAAAAGAGTTTCTCAAGAGATCATTAGGTGCGCTAAATCGTTGAGTTCTTCCGGTTAGAAATTGTTGAGAAAATTTCGTCCCCAGTCTGAGGCCAGGACTTCTCGAGTTGACAGCTGCTTGTAGGTTATCTGGTTTCTCTTCTCATTCTTTCTTTGGGTTTGCGGCTGGTTTGGTGGTGTGCTTGGCAGAAAACACGGATACGAGTTCTCAAAAAATGAAAGTATGGTAGGAATGGAACTGCCGAGTTCTGCAACGCTTCCAGAATTTTAGTATTGTATTGGCTATTGCTCATGAGTATCGTCAGCGTTGGATTGCTGTCAGTTTGGATTAAATTCAGATTTGATTGTAATGTAAGACCCCCATTTTTTAGCGCTCAAATTATCTTCAATTATTCTCCAGTTGATGCAAGTATTAAATTCGTTGGTGTAAGTATTAATAATACAATTATTTTCAATTTCAAGATTTAGGGGTATTGAAGATTGAATCACATTGAAGTGTACATTTTCATAGCAGTTTCGATTCTGATCCTTGTTGAAGGTCAGATTACTGCATCGACATGGTGACTGAATTTTTGTAAACCAAATCGAGTTCTATTTCTGCTAGTCTACGAACACTAGGTTGAACTAGCGTTCTGTTGGCATCCATTCTGAGCAACTTCAGAAAGGGCTGAAAAAAATGATACGCAGAAAGAAATGTCAACAGACCATCAAAATCAATCACATAAACAAACTTCCGAGCTTCAATGCAGTAAAGTGTCTGGTAGGAAGCAAATAATTTTGTCTAGAATTCGTATGTATTCCTCTACACTTAAGTTTGATTTTTTCCATATCATGCGCTTAATTTGTGCGATTTGTTTGCGCAGAGTTGTACGTGGGCTGTATCCGTAGGCGTTGTCTCATTAATGTTTTTATTGAACTGATAGAGTCGTTTGTTTTTGTATTTGTTATTGTTCGCGTGTGCGGACAACAATTCCCAGAAATCCTGTTTGTTGCATAAGTTCTGGGTAATGAGGAAGTTATGGTAACACTGCTTTATGAACACGACCGTCTCAGACGCATGTACACAGCAGTGCACAGACAAGCCAATACGTTGCCTCTGTACCTATCTAGTATAATACTAAAACTCTGGTCGTATTGCTTGTTGGCTTGCTTGCTTGAAACCGTGCATACGCTTTTCTGTCGGATCTGAGCTATTCGAAATTTATACTCTTCGATTAATCCTGTATTGTGGATACCGACTTACTGCATAGGATATATTTCTGGATACGCTTTGATTCTTTTTTAATAAATCTTATTTGACCCAACTGGTCACCTGTCTAGTATCTAATAAAACCGTACACATTAAAATCGTCGCACTAATCCGGTTACCGCTCAGATAAAACGAGTAGTTTAGTTTCTTATTTTGTCACATGGTGTTTAGTACTCCCACCGAGTTCCTAGAATTATGCTAGGAGAACTATTACGCACATGCACATTGGATTTAATTGAGTACCAGGAGTCGCAATATCCAATAGTTGATTTAAAATTGTATGATTGAAATGTAGTTATTCTGTGCGTAAAACTTGGGTGAATGTAATTTTTAAATATTCATGCTACGCTTCATAAGTGTATTATTTAATTTGCACTCATAGTTCATTTAGCATTTCTCAGTATAATGTATGTTTGCCTTCCTAGATATGTGAATTCATTGATGCCACACATGACAGTTGTTTGAGTTCTGCTTTAATTGGATCAATGGAACGATGTTCCGTTATGTATCTATTGAACATTCAGGGAGACTTGATTAAATTCTTGATTGGTCGAACGAAACTAACGTGACAGAAACCTTCGTATCGTGATGAAACAACTCACTATTTTCTTCAAGAGAAATACTAACTTCAATGACTATGATTCGAGTTGCGATAGGAATCATAAACGAAACAAGCTAACATTGTTAAAACATCAATTGTGTTATTGTAGAAATAATTTCAGAATTATTGACTGACAAGATCATATTTGTTGGTTATCCTGTGCATTTCAATCAATGCACTTACACAAGTGCATTCTGATATTAATGCAGTGTCGCGTACGCAACCTGAGCACGTCCTAAAAAAGCTTCTGTTCTGCGCTGGAATCTCGTTGGGTTCACCGTGAAAAGTTTTTATCTATCAACAGGTCCAGTAATTGATGCTCTGTGGGACGAGGACCAATTACGTTATTTTCGAATCTGCTGCCCTAGAATGCTGCTCAATCATCATTGACTTCCATCTTTGACTGGGAATAATGATAGCGCTTTTAAGTTTGCTGAACTCAGAAGGGTACTCCGAAACATTAGGTCGAGCTCGCTGCATTTTAGACAAACGTTTATGATCCATGCTAATCTGCATTCGCTATCAAAAATAATACATTCTTTGGTGATTGTTTAAGTAATGCTTCTCCAGGGCGCTCACTCCTTCCCTGTGGGGACAAGGCTTTTTGTGTGATTACAGGAACAGTTCTGCTTGTTTTTCACGAGGGAACTCGCGTGCAGTTTAAGTGTGAAACGTGATGCTACGACCGGTAATGATTGTCTTGGGTAATGCAAGACAATGATAAAAAGAGTGCTACTTGAAGGTGCGCTACTAATACGTAGGTGTTTTAGTTGCAATATTTCTAAAAATAATCAAGGCTCATTATGTGATTTATTTGATGCTATGACAGTTTTATAGGGCCTTGTTTCATGATCCATTCAACTGAATAATGCTTAAAGCTTGCAGTGTTTGAAGTAATAACGTATAATGCGTGGAAGTTAGTTTGCATAGTATTTTTATTATGAACAAATATGAAATGAACGTTAAATATTTTGCGCACTTTCACTTGTAAGAATGAAATATTGTCAAGTGAATATATGTTTTTAGAGACAAACTATCTTTAATCTGAGGGTGAATCTTTCTTTTCCTTTATTTCTCTTGCGATGCATGGAATGTCGGATTTGTGGGAATGACTACTTCGTTTTCATTGTGAATACAGATAATTCCTCAAGAAATCGATGCTTTCTTGATTTAAATTGTTCGTATTTCATGTAGTGAAAATCGAACATTGGTTCTTAAAAAGTACGTATATTTGTGTATCATTCCTGAATACATATTGTAGCATGACTGTGCTTTGTGCTTTAAATAAACTATTTCGACTTTCGACACGCTGGGCGGCAGGTCTTGATGTAAATATCTTCTACGAGGCTACGTTCCCTGACTTCTTCATCGTGGTCTATATGGCCGTCCGAGTTCGCGTCCCTTGAATACGTGGCATGGTCAGCAACAGCCAAAGTGACCTGAGGATACCAGGTGCAGAAGTTATCATCGTTTTTAATGCCTGTTGAACAGTTGAAGCGGCATTTTTGTGTTATATTCCCATTCAGAGAAATAGCCATTATGACATTTTGAACAATTTATTTTTGCTCCTGCTAAGCTCATACCTTTTCCCGTGTGTCTTTATATTCGTTATTTTCTGTGCTAGGTGGTCTTTGTCAGAGTGGCCTCTGTGTGGAGTGCGTGCCTGTCCCTCAGATAATGATGGATTGGAGCGAGGTGTCAGCCAGATTCTTGACAAAGGCGAAGTTGGAGCATAGTAGAATCCGCAGCTACATTTGGTCGCTAAGATCCAAGTGGACTTGTAATCCTGAATGGCGGTGTGATATTTTAGTGTAACATTGCGTTATAAATGAACCATTTCATTTTAAAGTACTGCTTGCGTTCGGAGTGAAAATTTACTCAGTCTTTCCATTATATACCTGCCTTACTGAAAGTAAAACGTTATCAACGCCCTACCGAGGAGGGTTTCTCGAGCTCCTCTCCCACCAGGCCACGAGCTATTCTCAAGGAGGTGCGAAACCGGAAGAGAACCGTGAAAGTTGTGTGCAGGGTCTTTTTTGAGTCATTTTTTCAAGTCTGTGCTCACACGTTCGCTTGTGTGTGACACTGTGGGAAAGAAGTTGTTTGTTGAATTGATGACGTAATTAGTGAAGTTAACTTCTCAAAGCTTAGTAATTTCAAAAATATATTTCTGAAATTAGCATTCTTGTATTCCATTGTAAATTCATTTTTTGATTAAATACTCGAACTCTCTTGTTGTAAGTTAGAATATTAAACGGTACCATCCAACTAATTGAACTTGAAAGGAACGAATTTGCATTCATAGAAATAGGTTAGAGGCCCGCCTCGAATAGGTCATCTCGTGTGGACGTGTAAGGAGGGACCGCGGTACAGGGTTCCATACTATTCAACACTGCGCGAAAGTAATGTACTGTATATGATTTGGCTATATACGTACCTGTTTCCTGTCCATGGCATAAATACATCAGTATTTAAAAACATATATCTGTGCATAAAACGCGTATGTAGGTTTACTGCAGAAATTTTAAATATAGAAATTATTTTCGTTCCCTAAATTGGGATGACTATTGTGTGCATGTATGCAATATACAAAGAAGCGTACGGAAATATTTTCTAAAATATATCCACGATTGCATAGTATAAGTTTCAGGCTGAATTTTGTGTAATTTTAGTTTTATCGTAGATAATGGTCACGTATACAAAATTATGGCTTTTGGAAAGGTTTTACTTTTATGAGGATGCTTCAATGTACCACAGTTCATTTTCCACAGGGTCTAGTATGTTTCTACAGTATAATTTATGCAATTCAGCGTCGTAATATTTGTAGTCTTCACACTTTCGAGTCTCCTCGGGCGTGATTGTGTTATTGGTTCCGGAAATGCATTTTGTATTAATATAATTCGACATTTATGTATGCGTACACTGATAGTCACATCATTTCACCTTTTTAAAAATTATATGCGTGTACACATACTGTACGTCTACTCCCCTCAGGGGACCCAGGGTAAACAATAGGGTAAGGTTAGTTGTTTGTCTATCGTATGCTATGGGGACTTGTGACCCCAGGAGGTGTTATTAGGTTGCCTCAGCTGTAGATAGGCCTTCGGGACTTCTGTTTTTTAGGCCCAATTCGCTTCTTTCAATCATCATATGTTCTTCCCTATCTTTTTGTCTTTTCGTTCTCTTCCTTCTTAACTTGCTGTTTCTATGCGCGGGGAATCCGGCGTGGGAACACATCTGTGCATAGATTCCACGTTTTACCCAGTCCATGCTAAATGGTCCCTTCTTCTCTTCGCTCTCTTTAGGTCACATTTCATGTGGATAGGGAGCTTTAAACTATCAATGAATTATATTTCAACTGAGGAAAACAAGAAATAATCAGTTTTAGATGTACGAAACGACTACGTGAATCCTCACTGTTTCACACGTTTTATCACTAGAAAATGTCAAAGAAGAGTGCGGCTGCGACTTCGTCCGCACCAAGGTCTCTGTCACAGGGCTATGGCATTGTGGCCTTCGGGAACTCGCCGTCAGAGTCCGACCTTCAGATAGGTTGATGGTCCCCAGCGGGATGGTTTCCTTGCAGTTCTTGTGTTTGAAAATTTATGACTCGTACTCAGTAGTTACATCTTCCCTCAAGCCCGTTTCAAGTTCAATGCGTAGGTCTCCAATGATGAGCCATTTCTTGGTCTAGGTGTTATCTGGCTCTTTTCTTCTGGCTCTCTTGCAAACATTGTCGAGGCACTGTTATCGTTTACGATATATATGATCACTTTGCTGGAAAATTGTCAATTTACCTTATCAACGTTTTAATTATTAGGTGACTTTCATAATCAGATATCGAAAGGTATTCACTGTCTTGTTGCGTTGTTCTTTTTTGTGTTATTTTGTTCAAAAATTAAAGGTCCTTGTTCGAAAACAGGCATGCTGACTGCTGTGTATGTTATAGCTAAGTTCAAGTCCATATGATGGAAGTAAACATCCATTTTTAATTTTGCATTACTAACTTTAATTGTTCAAATACGAAACCCCAATTCTAAGACAAAAATCCGTGTTTTGTACCTTATTCCTGAACTCCATCCTACCATCGCTGTCTACGTTCAAAAAAACATGAACTGGAGCATGCATCAGAAGCGCTACGGCACCACCGTCAGCTCGGGCTGCTTGCAAGTCTTCATTTCTGGGCGCTGCAAGCGAGTTACTTGTTCGGTCATCGTTTTTGCGTTGCTTCTGCTCCCTTGCCATCGATTCGACCGCACACCTCGTGACCAGTGGACGACGGGCGAAGTTATGTCTGGTGCTGGCACTGGAGAGCGTCGTCGTTCCAATACGGGCCACGGGCATCTAACCCCTTCTTGGGGGCGGACGAATTGATCTTTCTCCTAATTGGTATTTTTCAACCTTTGGCGAGCATTCCTCAGGGACATATGATAGGTCGTAGACAATAGGGTTCAGGTTAGTTAGGTTTGTCTATCCTATGCTATGATGACTCGCTTCCCCAGGAGGATGAGGTTACATTACCTCAGCTTTAACTAAACCTTCGGGACTTCAATCTTTTATGCCCACCACGTTTCTTTCCGTTCTATTGACTTTTTCTCTGATCATTATTTATCCTTTTTTCCTCTTCTTTCTCAACTTGCTCTATCTATGCTCAGGTTATCTTGTGTGGGAGCGCATCTGTGAATTGGTTTTACGTTTTCTAAAGTCCATACTAACTGGTCCCTTTATTTTGCTCTCTTTAGATGGGAAGGGAGCTTAAAACTACCTAATAACTTATCTAATATCTAAGCACTCAAGTTTACCAAATTTTTTATTTGGAATAAAACAAAACTTGAAATGAGTGCACTCATTTTCCCTCGACCTCTCTAGGTATAAACCGACCGTTACCGAGTGTGCTTATACATCTGGAAAAAAGTATGAAAATCGCCTGAAGATAGCACGTGCTCATCAAAAAAACCTGCTGAGTTCAGAATATGAGTAGACACTCGTCGAGGTGGCTGGTGACGCGTTTACGGAAAGTAATAGGGAACAGAAAAATCACTGCCTTTATAATGACAACGTTGTTATGATAATGGCATCGTTACTAATTTTTAAGAGGTCGGCTACCGTGACAGTTAATTTCTCATTGTGTGCCCTGGACCCATAATGCAATTTTGGGCAATTTTCTGTGCGAGTTGTAACGAATGGGCAAGCGTGGTGCGTCGGTGTCAAGGTTATGATTGAAAGGACACCCGTGACATCTGGGGGGTGTATTTCCTAGTAAGGCAGGCTAACAACAATGTTCAAATTCGGGATTTAAGCTCCAATACGTTCTTGTTAACTACATCATTTGATGATACCGTATGTACTTGCGTATTTTATACAGAATCTCTTGCTACTCTCATGCTGAAAGTGATCTGCAGTTAACTTGTTACCTTATTATTTCATTTTATCCGAGTTAAGTAGTTTAAAATGCCTGAAATTTAAAAGGAAGGGATTGACTGCCGAGTGTGAAGTTCAAACGACGTCAAGACCTCGCGACTCCCTCCATGCCAGTTCATTCCACGACAGGGGGGCCCTTTGGTGGGGCCGGTCTAAACCGGCAGAGTGAGGGTCCCTGAAGTGTTCCTCATGTGTTCTTGAAGTGTTCCTGATGTGTTCCTGAGGTGTTCCTGAAGTGTAGCTGATATGTTGCTGAAGTGTTCCTGAAGTGTTCCTGATGTATTCCTGAAGTGTAGCTGATATGTTGCTGAAGTGTTCCTGAAGTGTAGCTGATATGTTCCTGAAGTGTTCCTGAAGTGTTCCTGAAGTGTTCCTGAAATGTTCCTGAAATGTTCCTGAAATGTTCCTGAAATGTTCCTGAAGTGTTCCTGAAGTGTTCCTGGTGTGTTCCCGAAGTGTAGCTGATATGTTCCTGAAGTGTTCCTGAAGTGTTCCTGATGTGTGCCTGAAGTGTGCCTGAAGTGTTCCCGAAGTGTTCCCGAAGTGTTCCCGATGTGCTCCCGATGTTTTCCTGATGTGTTCCGGATGTGTTCCTGATGTGTTTCTGATGTGTTCCTGATGTGTTC